>PVIW01003349.1:97500-171467 GCA_004026585.1 Noctilio leporinus
AATAATTGAGTAAACAGCCAAGTTAATCATCATGGATGCCTCAGTGTCAAGACAGGCAATTCGTAATTTTGAAAAACTACTGCATGGAGTAAAAAGAAATCTCATCAAGTAATGTGATTTGTTTTCTGAAATGTTATTTAAGTGAAAACTAAATTTGAGTCATTCTGACACAGATTGAGTACAGCAACTAAAAAAGAGAAAGCTAACTTACTTCCAATTGTAAAGACATTTGCCATTTGTACTTGTCCTTTTAGAAAGCAATTCATCACTTCAGAAATGTGTTGTATACATCACCCATTACTATTTATAATAACCAAATATATATATAGAAATGCTTGGATATTTTTATATCCAATGTTTTGTTGTTATGTTTTATTACTGTTAAGTAAGATCAGGGAAAATGTATTTTCTGTCTGATAGTCAAAGAATTAGGAAAAAATTGGGACATTCAAAAATGAAAGGTTAGTGGTGGCACAGTGGATAAGGCGCCCGCCTGTGAACACAAAGGTCACAGGTTCAATTCCCCAGCCAGGGCACATAGCCAGGTTGCAAACCAGGTCTCCAGTCAGGTCTGTGGCTAGGGGCAGGTGAAACGCAACCATGCACTGATGTCTGTCTCCCTCTCTGCCTCTCTCCCTTTCCCTCTTTCTAAAAATAATGAAATAAAATCTTAAAAAAAAAAAAAAAAAGAAAAAAAAAATGAAAGTTTTAGTGTTCGCTTCATTATTTTATTTCTCTAAAGTAGATTTGTAAAGTGCTTATTTGTAGTCTCATAAAGGTATAATCTAATTTTTTGAGCATTAAAGCATTTTATTTCTTCATAATGAATGTATCAAGACTTCTTTGAACCATGCTCCCCTTCTTCTCATCATGTAACTTGTGACACAGAGTGAACTTCTCTTCTATACTATGGCAGATTTCATATTCCTTTCTGAGTCTGGATTGGCTTCCAACATTTTACCCTTTGCACTTTCAATGTTATGAAATGTCTCCATGAGTTTTAATTTGAAATTTTTTCCTATATCCCTTCGTCTAGGACACCTTTGTCCTTTTCACCACCACCACTTCGTGTGGGTAAGTTTGCCTTCACTTAGTTCCGCTGGCCACGTGCGCCCCTCAGCTGACTGCAGTGTCAGCACTGCCCAGGTCAGCTGCCTGTTCTCTGACTGCATTTTTGTTCAATTAGAATTTCTTTCCACTTTCATCTTTGTTGGCTACCTTCTCTTTTGATTATCCATTTCTGTGAAAAAGCAAGTAGATTTTATTGCTGGGAGACAAAGTTGCAAAACAGCAAATGCCTGCTGTCTGAGTATGAACTAATAGATGTGGGGTAACCAGTCACCACAGTCTTAATTAGAGTAAATAATTGGCCACTGACCATGATGTGCATCTGTTATTTACGTAGTGATTTGTGCATTAAAGAGCTACCCACAAAGTTTGTTCTCTATGAAATTATTCACAGTTACATACTATGGTAACTGGAATTTGAGTCATATTTTTTAGGACTGGTGTTCCTTAACACCACTTTTGGTAACTGTAATCCATGCCGTTACTATATCAAAACTATGCAAAGCAAAACCTGTACAACCAAATTAGCTTTTTGCTTTCCTCTCACCAATCCAGATAAAGTCATCTCAACAACTTTTCTTATATATCTGTTCTTTTTGTTAAGTTCTTTGACTTCACCATTTCCTTTATTCTTTTTAATATCCCCCCTGTCTATTCTGTAACCACCAATGTGCATTTTTCTTCCTTTCACATTCCAACAATTCACCATTTAATTACTGCCTTCTGTCAGCTTCTCAAATCATATTAATACCAAGTTTTCTTTTCATTATTCCAAAATGCCTATGTTAATTCATTTGTTTAAAGAATTACTCTTTTAATATGAATTGCAATATTACCAAACATGCACAAATACATTTGTACACATACATATTTTTACATATATTAAAAGTACATACTAGATTTTGAAGAGTTAAAACAAAAAATGTAAAATATGTCCATAGCTTATATAATTATTACATTAAATGATAGTATCTTAGATACATTGTAGCAAATTAAGCAGTTTTTTTCTTCTTTAATACTTATTTTATTCTGAAATGCTATTTTTGTGAAATATATCACAGAAATGGTGTATTGAAGAACTCACTTTTGTGAAAGTTGTCCTAAAGACAACTTAACCTGCAGTAATGCAAATACAAGTAATATACAAAATTATACCTTATTTAGTAAACTCTATTTATAACAAAATCAATTTAAAGCATTCATAAGTTAAAGTTGGTTCTTATCCATTCAGCTACCCTATGTCTTTTGACTGGTGCATTTAATCCATTTACCTTTGTACCTGTGTTCCTGTCTGTATCTTTGTTTCTTCATCTTCTTAAAGCAGACCCTTTAGCATCTCTTGCTATGCTGGTTTGGTGGTGATGTATTCTTTTAGACTTTTTTTGTCTGGGAAAATCCTTATTTTACCTTCCATTTTGAATGAGAGCCTTGCTGGGTAAAGTATTCTTGGTTGCAGGCCTTTGGTTTTCATTGCTTGAAATATTTTTTGCCATCCCCTTCTGGCTTGTGTTTCTGTTGAGAAATCAGCTGATAACCTTATGGGAGCCCCCTTGCATGTTATTAGCTGTTTCTCTCTTGCTGCTTTTAGGATTCTCTCCTTGTCTCTGAGATTTGTCATTTTCATTATGATGTGTCTTGGAGTGGGCCTGCTTGGATTCGTCTTCCTTGGGACCCTCTGTACTTCCTGAGCTTGCATGATTTTTTTCTCTCCTCAAGTTAGGGAAGTTTTCTGTCATTACTTTTTCAAACAGGTTTTCTATCCCTTGCTCCTCTTCTTCTCCTTATGGTATTCTTATGATATGAATGTTATTATGTTTCAGGTTGTCCTGCAGTCTTCATTCTTTTTCAGTCTTCTTCAATTGAGAAATGGTATTCTTCATTTCCTCCTGGCTCTTATTGATGGTTTCTATGTCCTTTTTCATGCTGGTGTAGTTTTCAATAAGTTCCTTGTAGCTTTCCCGGAGTTCTTCGTAGTTCCCCTGGAGTTGTTTATGGTTTTCTTTGAACTCACTGAGCTCATTAAGCTTCTCTATCATCATTATTTTGAATTCCATATCTAATAGTATGCTTGTCTCTATTTGATTTTGCACTTTTCCTGGGGATTCCTCCTTTCCTTTTGCTGAGGGTTTATTTCTTTGTCTTCCCATTTTAGGTGACTCTTGTTTGTTTCTGCTTCTTGGATTGGTTTGCTTTGACTTACTGTCTTAGTGGTGTGAATTTATGTGGTGTAGAGGTGCACTTTTTTTACTTCCTGGCTCCACACTTGGTGGCGTCAGCTCGTGTCTCAGTCTGGGCCTAGTCAACCAGTTGGAGACTACCAGAGATCCACTGTCTTTGTCTGTCTCCTTTAGCTGTTAATCCAATCAGTCTGTGATCAGTGGTCAGTTTTAGGCACCTCTGGGCAGGGCAGATGAATTCAGCTGTTAATCCAATCAACCTGTGATCTGAGGTCAAGTTTAGGCACTGCTGGGTGGGGCAGAGGCTTCCCCTCAGGCTCCCGCCTTTTACCTTTTGGAGAAGAGTGGTTTGCCAGCTGTATGGGGGATGGGTCAGCACTGGACTCTCGGGCTGCTCCCTCAGCTCCGCCCTAAAGCCACTGACCCAAACTTTCCCCAACTTCCTCTAGTCCACTCTGCCCTTCCTCTGTTGGAGCCCAGGGTAGGTGGGTGCCACTGTATTTTTGTGTGTGGTCCCTTTAAGAACTCAGTTTCTCTGTCAAGCCGGCTAAACCTGGAGGCTTTTTGCTTTTCACAGCTGAGTGCTGTTTTACTCTCAGCTGTGTTGCTGTAGGCTGGGAAGCCCAGTTGGGGGTTTAGATCCCACCCTTCTCAGGTGGAGCCCGGGCTGCTGAGATGTTTCTCTGCCCCTTCAGCCCTCTCCCGTCTCTGCACTTCCTACGGGTCAGGTTGTGATGAATTGGCTCTTCTGTTCTGTCCAAGGTAATAAGGCTTCTTTCTCTCCAGCTGGTGTTCTGTTGGTTATTCCAAATGATTTCTCCACAGTTAAGTTGTAATTTCAGTTTGGTGTTGGGAGGAGAGTGGTGCAGCTCCACTCACTCCTCTGCCATCTTGGTTCCTCGGTACAATCTAATTTTGAAAATTCTTATATCAGCCAAGAATTTTTACCCATAAAATCAAAGCTCTGTATTCATAATCTCAAAGCCACACCTGGAATTTATTTTTTTCCTCACTTCTTCTTCTTAGTGCATTTGTCCTGCTTCATGATTAAAAAGCAACTGTTGGGGCATCAGTACCTCACAGCAGACATTGTGGGTAATAGTCACCATCATTCCTTTTCCCTAGCCCACCACCAGGAAGAGACCCATGTGTAGCAGACAATCTGAGATGTTGTCACTCATCCTGTGTTTGACATTTGCATAAAGCAACGATGAACTTTAGCACTGTGCCCTTGGGGGGAAAAATTGTAATTACATTAGAAACTGTTAAAAACATTAGTTCTATATAGTGACTGATAGACAGTGGTACATGTAGAAACATGAATTCTGGATGCATTCCATTTCTCTCAAACAGCAAGGATCAATAAATGTTTTCCAGTGTGGTCTTTGTTCCCCTAGAGGCTAACAGTCCCAAGTTTATGAGCTAATCTTATCATCTTCCTCTGCCTTGGTCCAATGAGTTTTGAAGCCTTAGTGACTTAGTCCATAGTTGCTTATTCCCTATTTTTAAACAGATTCTCCGTGCAGGTTCCTAATACATTGTCTGCACTTTCCTAATGACTGAGAACTGTAAGTACTAAGGCACATAGAGACCAGTTTATAGTCGCAGGTGCAAAGGAAAATCAGAGCAATTAGAAAGTGAGAGAATGTTTTGTACAGAACTTCAAACTTGTAAACATGTCTTACACATGCCTTATGAGTGTCAAAATAAAAAGCAGTTAAAAATGAAATAGCCCCTGGCTGGTGGCACAGTGGATAAGGCCCCAGCCTGTGACCCAAAGGTCGCTAGTTCTATTCCCTGCCAGGGTACATAACCAGGTTGCAAGCCAGGTCTCCAGCCAGGTCCATAGCTGGAGTCGGGTGAAAAACAACCATACATTGGTCTCTTTATCCCTCTCTGCCTCTCTCCCTTCCCCTCTCTCTAAAAATAATAAATAAAATATTTTTAATAATAAAAAAATTAAAAATAAAAATGAAATATATACATAAACAAACAAATAAAAAGACTAAGATAGTTGTAGGTAAAACCAATGTTTTCTTTTTCTGAGAACTTCTGTAATTTTCAATAGTAAAGACCAGAGAGTTTCTCTAAACTTTGTAGTGATTTTTTTTTAAAGATTTTATTTCATTATTTTTTTTAGAAAGAGGGGAAGGGAGAGAGGCAGAGAGAGAGAGAGAGAGAGAGAGACAGAGAGATCAATGTATGGTTGCATTTCACCTGTCTCCAGCCACAGACCTGACTGGAGACCTGGTTTGCAACCTGGTTATGTGCCCTGGCTGGGGAATTGAACCTGTGACCTTTGGGTTCGCAGGTCGGTGCCTTATACGCTGTGCTACCAGCCAGGGCTAAACTTTGTAGTGATTTTTATTTTTATTTTTTTTAACTTTGTAGTGATTAAAAAAAATAATTACAATATAAATGTTTAGAATATTTGTTCTATCTCTGTGAAGTATGCCATTGGTATCTTATCAGGAATTGTGTTGAATGTAGATATTGATTTGGGTAGAATGGTCATTTTAATGACGTTAATTCTTCAATCCATGAACATAGTATATGCTTCAACTTATTTGCATCTTTTTTTGATTTCTATCTTCAGTGGCCTTAATTAAATTTATTACTAGGAACCTTATTATTTGTTGTTGCAATTGTAAATAGAATTGTTTTCTTAGTATCTTTTTCTGATAGTTCATTTTTGTTGTGTAAAAATGCCATCACTTTCTGAGTATTAATTTTGCATCCTGCTCATTTGCCAAATTCATTTATTAGGCCCATTAGTTTTCTTGGTGAGCCTTTAGGGTTTTCTATGTCATCTGCAAAAATGACAGTTGTAGTTCCTCCGTTCCAAGTTATGCCTTTTATTTCTTCTATTTGTCTGATCATTTTGGTTAGAACTTCCAGAACTATGTTGAATAAAAGTGGTGAAAACTGTTATCCCTGTCGTTTCTGATCTTAAAGGGATGCTTTTAGTTGTTACTCATTGATAATTATGAAAAAAGACTCTGAATGGCCTCAGTAGTCCTGAGAAAGAAAAACAAAGCTGTAGGCATCACAACTCCTGATATCAAATTACACTATAAGGTCACTGTAATCAAAGCAGTATGGTTCTGGAACAAAAACAGGCATATATTAGATCAATAGAACAGAACAGACAGCCGAGGAATAAACCCATACCTGTATGAACAATTGATATTTGACGAGGGTGGTATTAGTATACAATGGAGCAAAGACAGCCTCTTCAATAAACGGTGCTGGGAAAACTGGACTAGTACATGCAAAAAAATAAAATAAAACTAGACCACCAATTTACACCATATACAAAAATAAACTGATAAGCGACAACTGCCTGGCTGGTGTGCCTCAGTGGATAAGGAGCTGGCCTGTGAACCCAAAGGTCGCTGATTTTGATTCTCCAGCCAGGGCACACAACCAGATTGCAAGCCAGGTCTCCAGCCAGGTCCACAGCTGGAGACAGGTGAAAGGCAACCAAACATTGATGTCTCGCTTCCTCTCTTCCTCTCTGCCTCTCTCCCTTCCCCTCACTCTAAAAATAATAAATAAAATCTTAAAAAAAAAAAAAAAAGATTTAACTGTAAGTTGAGAAACATAAAAATCCTAGAAGAAAACATGCATAATAAAACTTGAGATATTCAAAGTAGAAATATTTTTGCCAATATATCTCCTAAGGAACTAAAAACAAAGCAGAAAATAAACAAATGAGACTATATTAAATTAAAAGGCTTTTGTACAGATAAGGAACCCATCAGACCCCGTGGCTGGTAGCACAGTGGATAAGGTGCCGGCCTGTGAACCCAAAGGTCGCAGGTTCGATTCCCCAGCCAGGGCACATAATCAGGTTGCAAACCAGGTCTCCAGTCAGGTCTGTGGCTGGAGGCAGGTGAAACGCAACCATACATTGGGGAAAAAAAGAAGAAGAACCCATCAGCCTAATGAATAGGGAACCCACTGTATAGGAGAAAACTTTTTGCCAATGATACACCTGATGAGGGTTTAATTTCCTAAATTAGGAAGACTAATACAACTCAACACCAGGACAACAAAACAACCTACCTTATACCTGTCAAGATAACTACCATCAATAAATCAATAAACAATAAGTGTTGGCCAAGATGTGAAAAAAATGGAACCCTAGTACCCTGTTGGTGGCTGTCTGCCTTTCCTGACCACAGCAAATAATGCTGCAATTAACATAACATATCTTGGTGAATAAATATTTTCAAGTTTCTTGGATAGAGAATAAGTATTTTTAAGTTTCATGGATATTTTCAAGTTTCTTCTTCTCCAAGGAGAGGGATTGCTGGGTCATGTAGTGACTCTGTTCTTAAATTTTTGAGGAACTGCCAAACTATTTTCTATAGTCTACCAATCTACATTCCCATCAATAGGGAGTCAGGATTCACTTTTCTCCACAACCTCTCCAACATTTATTACTTGTCATGTTGATAATAGCCATTCTAATATGTGTGAGGTGATATCTCATTGAACCTTTGGTTTGCATATTTCTAAATTAGTGAAGTTGAACATCTTTTCACACATCTGTTGGCCATTTGAATGCCTTCTTGGGCGAGGTGTCTGTTAGGTTCTGTCTATTTTTAAGTTTGATTGTTTAGTGTTGAGTTGTGTGGGTTTTTAAAAGTATATTTTAAATATTTATCCCTTGTCAGAGGTGTTGTTTGCAAATTTTATCTCCGATTATGTTGGTTGCCTTTTTGTTTTATTGGTGGTATCTTTTGCTGTGCAGAAGCTTTTTAGTTTGATATAGTCCTATTGGTTTATTTTTGCCTTTACTTTCCTTGTCTTTTGGGTCAAATTCATAAAATGTTTCCTACAACCAAGGTCATTAAGTTTAATATTTATGTTTCTTCTATGTAACTTCTTTTTTTTTTTTTTTTAATTTTTTTTTAAAAGATTTTATTTCATTATTTTTAGAAAGAGGGAGAGGAAGAGAGGCAGAGAGGGAGAGAGTCATCAATGTATGGTTGTGCTTCACCTGCCTCCAGCCACAGACCTGACTGGAGACCTGGTTTGCAACCTTGTTATTTGCCCTGGCTGGGGAATCGAACCTGCGACCTTTGGGTTCACAGGCCGGCATCTTATCCACTGTGCTACCAGCCAGGGGATCTTCTATGTAACTTCTTGTTTCAGATTTTATATTCAGCTCTTTGATGCATATTGAATTAATTTTTTTACATGGGGACAAACTAATCTAGTTTCATTATTTTGCAATAGTCTCAGCACCATTTATGAAAAGGCTTTCTTTACTTCATTGTATGTTTTGGCTACTTTGTCAAAAACTATTTACCTATTACATGTGGTTTTATTTCTGGGCTCTCAAATCCGTTCCATTGGCTTGTAAGTTTTTCTGCCATACCATCCTGTGTTTTTGTTTTATTTTGGGGTATTTTAATTTTATTTTTAGTATGTATTGTTTGTTTATTATTTATTTACTTATTTATTGATGCACATTTAACAAATTTTAGTGTTTATTCTATTTCAGTTGTCATAATTTATTCCCTTTTGTCCACCTCCACCCAGCCCATCTCTCTAGCTTACAATCAATCACCACCCTGTTGTCAATGATTCATTCATATATGTTCTTTTACTAGTCCCTTACTCTTCCTTCCACCCTTTCCTTCCTCCCTCCTCCCCTCCTACAGCTATCAGTCTGTTCACGTTTCATGTCTCTGGTTCTATTTTTCTCATTAGATTATTTTGTTGATTAAATTCCAGTAATGAAGTCATATTTTATTTGTCTTTCACCAAATCACTTATTTCACTTAGCATAATTATCTCCACTTTCATCGATACTGTTGTAAAACGTAAGACTTCTTTTTTTATTTTTGCTCCACAGTATTCCATCATATAAGTGTACCAGAGTTTTTTTAATCCACTCTTCTATTTGAGGGTACTTGGGCTGTTTCCAACACTTGGTTATTGTAAATTGCACTGCTATGAACATAATGATGCATAAGTTCTTTTGAATTAGCATTTTGAGATTCTTAGGATTTATTCACAGCAGTGGAATTTTTTGGTCAATAGACTTCCATTTTTAGTTTTTAAAGGTAATTCCATACTGTTTTCTGCAAGAACTGCACCAATATGCATTTCCTCCAATAGTGCACCACGGTTCCCCTTTCTACATACCCTCTCCAGCATGCCTAATTTGTTGATTTATTAATTATGGCCATTATAACAGATGTGAAGTGATATATCATTGTGGTTTTAATTTGCATCTGTGATGGCTAGTGATGTTAAGAATCCTTTCCTATGTCAATGGGCCATCTGTATGTCCTCCTTACAGAGGTTGATTCAGACCCTCTGCCCATTTTTTAATTGGGTTGTTTATCTTTCTGGTGTTCAGTCATATCAATTCCTTATATGTTTAAGAGATTAAACTCTTATCTGATGTATCATTGGCAAATATGTTCGCCCATACAGTTGGTTCCCTTTTCATTTTGATGCTGGTTTCTTCAGCCATGTAGAGCATTTTAATTTGATGTAGTCCCACTTTTAATTTTTAAAAAATTTTCCTTGCTCTAGGAGATATACCAGCAAAAATATTGCTATATGAGATATCTGAAATTTTTGCCAATCCATTTTGAGTTTATTCATGATTATGGTGTAAGTTGATAGTCTAATTTCATTATTATGTCTGTACCAGTCCAGTTCTCCCAACACCACTTATTAAGAAACTGTTTTTACTTCATTTTATGTTTGTGCCCCTATATTGAATATTACTTGACCATAGAGACATGGGTTTATTTACGGGCTCTCTATTCTGTTTCATTGATCTATATGTATATTTTTACGCCAATACCAGACTCTCTTGGTTATAGTGGCCTTGTAGTATAGTTTAATATCAGGTATCATGATCCCTACAATTTTGTTCTTTCTCAAGATTGCTGAGACTATGTGGAGTCTTTTTTATTGCATATACATTTTTGGAATTTTTTTTTAGGTCTATGAACTATGTCATTAGTATTTTAATAGGAATTGCATTGAATCCATAGATTGCTTTGGGTGTTATGCACATTTTAATGATGTTAAGTCTTTTAATCCATGAACACGATATATTCTGCCATTTATTTGTACTGTCTTCAGTTTCTTTCTTCAGCTTTCTATAGTATTTTGAGTACAGGTCTTTTACACCTTTGGTTAAATTTATTTCTAGGTAATTAATTTTTCTTGTTGCTATAACAAGTGGAGTTCCTTTTCTTAGTTTCACTTTCTGGTAATTCATTGTTGGTATATAAGAATGCCATAAATTTCTGAATATTAACTCCTGAATTCACTTACTAGGTTGAATAGTTTTTTGGTAGAGACTATAAGGTTTTCTATATACACCATCATGTCATCTGCAGAAAATGACAGTTTTACTTCCTACTTTCCAATTTGGATGCTTCGTATTTCTTTTCCTTGTCTAATTTCTGTCGCTAGAATTTCCAGTACTATGACGAATAAGAGCAGTGAACTTGGGCACTCTTGTCTTTTTCTGATCGTAAGGAAAACACTCTTAGTTTTGTTTATTGAGTATAATGTTGGCAGTAGGTTTCTCATACATACCCTACATTATGTTGAAATATGCTTTCTCATTCTCAATTTTCTGAGTGTTTTTATCATGAATGGGTGCTGGATTTTTCAAATGCTTTTTCAGCATCTACTCATATGATTATGTGGTTTTTGTCCTTCATTTTATTTACTGGATGTATTATATTTATTGATTTGCAAATATGATATTATCCTTACATCCCTGGGATGAATCCCTCTTGATCTATGTGTACAATCTGTTCAATGTATTGTTGGCTATGGATTGCCAATATTTTGTTGAGGATTTTAGCATCTAAGTTCATCAGAGCTATTGGCCTGTAATTTTCTTTTTTTGATGTGTCTTTACCTGGTTTTGAAATTAGGATAATACTGGCCTTGTAAAAAGAGTGTAGGAGGCTTTCCTTTTCTTAATTTTCTGGAATAGTTTGAGAAAAATAGGTGTTAGTTCTGCTTTGAATGTTTCTTAAAATTTCCTGTGAAGCCATCTGGTCCAGGGATTTTGTGTATTGAGAGTTTTCTGCTTACTGCTTCAGTTTTGCTAGTTGTTATCACACTATTCAGGCTTTCTGCTTATTCTTGATTCAACTTTAGGAGATTGTATATTTCTAGAAATTTTTCCATTTCAGCCAGGTTGTCTGATTTCTTGGCATGTAGTTGTTCATGTAATTTTTCATAATCCTTTGTATTTTTGTAGTATCAATTTTTTTCCTTGTCTGGGAAGATTTGCAGTTGATTTCTGATTGCAAAGCATTTTGATTCAAGAATATGCTTGCTCAGAGGGGAGCAAAAAGGGGATGGATGTAATACAACAACAATAAAATTTAAAAAAAAAAAAAAAAAAAAAAAAAAAAAAAGAATATGCTTGCTATAATTTCAATCTTCTTGAATTTGTTGAGGCTAGTTTTGTGTCCCAACATATGATCTGTCTTTGAGAACATTCCATGTGCACTGGAGAAGAATGAGATATTCTCAATATTGTTGGATGGAAATTGGTTATGTCAATTACAATAATCATGTTCATTTATTCTAATGTGTCATTTAAGGTTGATATTTGTTAATTGATTTTCTGTTTAGATAATCTATATAGAGCTGTCAATGGAGTATTAACAATGCCTACTCTGTATTTTTGTTGGTTTTTCTCTTCAGTTCTTTTAGTAGTTTTATATATATATATATATATATATATATATATATATATATATATATATTGGCCTTCTCTATTGAGTTCATATATATTGAGAAGTGTTAGGTCATCTTGATGTAGTTTCCCTTTTATTATTAAAGAATGTCTATCTTTGTCCTTTGTTACCTTTGTTAACTTGAAATCTGTCTCATCAGATATAAATATGGCTCTGTCTGCTCTTCTGTGGATATTATTTGCTTGGAGAATAATTTTCCACTCTTTCACTTTAGATCTAACTTTGTCTTTGCAGGTTAGATATGTCCCATGAAGACAGCATTTAGTTTTGTTTTATTTGTGAATACAATCTGCTACTCTGCCTCTTTATTTTTAATTCAGTCTATTTATATTTGGGGTAATTATTGATGTATGAGGATTTTATACATCAATTTTATCTTTTGTTTTCTGGTTGTTCTGTGTCTCCATTGTTTTCTGCTTTTCCTTGGTGTTTCTGTCTGTTGTATTTGGTTGGTGGTATTCCATTGTTGTTGTTGCATTCTTCTTCTTTTTCTTCTTTTTTCCTCTCTCTCTCATCTCAAGCTATAATGTCTTAGTTTTGGGATTTTGTTTGTGTCCATCATTAGGTTTATGAAAAAATGTATTTCATGTATACAGTATATGAATGCATCTTATTTTAAAAAAAAATTTAGTTATTATTTTTAGAGAGAGGGGAAGGAAGCGAGGCAGAGAGGGAGAGAAACATCAATATATGGTTGCCTTTCACCTGTCTCCAGCTACAGACTTGTCTGGAGACCTGGCTTGCAACCTGGTTGTGTTCCCTAGGTAGGGAATCGAACCAGTGACCTTTGGGTTCATAGGTTGGTACCTGCCTACTGAGTCACCAGCCAGGGCTCTGATCTTTTGAATGCACCTGATTTCCATTCTTTGAAAACTCAGACTTTTACCTCATCCCCTTTTGTTTTTGTTGTCACAAATTATCCTTGTTTATGCTATAAGTTTGTTGATAATCTTAGTTTTGTGACCTTTTGTTTTTTGTTTCAAGTAGAATAATCCCTTTTAATATTTCCTGCAATGGAGGAGTTTTGGTGATAAATTTTCTCAGCTTTTGTATGTGTAGCAAAGTCTATTCTTCATAGCTAAATGGATAAATACTAGATATATTATTCTTGGCTGGTAACCTCTGTCTTCCAGTAGTTTGAAAATTTGGTTCCATCTGTTCTGGCTTATAGTGTTTCTGCTGAGAAATCTGGTGATTATCCAATTGGCTTTTTTTTTTTTTTTTTTTTTAATAGATTGTGTTTTTCCCCTACCTTCCATGAGAATTCTTTCTTAGTCATTAATTTTTGACAGTTTTAATACAATGTGCAAGGAAAACACCTCTTTGGTTTGAGGTAGCTATGTGTACTGTTTGCTTCTTGGATTTAAGGATCCAACTCTTTTCATAGGTTTGGAAGTCTCTTATCAACTATTCGTTTGAATACACTTTCCATTCTCATTTCCCTCTCTTCTTCTTCTGGTATGCCTATTATTGATATTGCACTTCTGCTGGAGATAGAGTTTTAAAAAATATATGCTCAAGTCTCTTTCTTCTTCCCTCTGCATCATTTCTAGATTTCTGTTTTTGATATCAGTAATTCTTTCCTCCACCTGGTTCATCCTATTTTCTATACTCTCTAATTCATTCTTGATCTCTTTTATTGAGTTCTTTACCTCCAGAATGTCTGTTTGGTTCTTTTTTAAGGGCCCATCTGTTTGATAACATACTTGTATTGTTTGTTAATTTATTCTCTGAGTACATTAAATTTCCCATCTGTATTTTCTTGCATCTTGTTGAATACTTTCAGAACTACAATCTTGAATTCTCTGTAATTTAAATAATATATTTCTATGTGTTTTTTTTTTAATATTTTATTTCATTATTTTCAGAAAGAGGGGAAGAGAGGGAGGCAGAGAGGAAGAGAGACATCAATGTAAGGTTGCTTTTCACCTGCCTCCAGCCACAGACCTGATTGGAGACCTGGTTTGCAACCTTGTTATGTGCCCTGGCTGGGGAATCGAACCTGTGACTTTTGGGTTCGCAGGCTGGCGCCTTAACCACTGTGCTACCAGCCAGGGCTCTATGTGTTTTAAGTTCATTTTATGAAGTTCTTTTTAGCTATCTTGCCATCTTTGTTATTCATATTTGATGAATTCTTTTTCTCTCTATGCATCAATGTATGAATGGCACTTCTCTCGCAGATTAATACAGAAAGGTCTTTTTATTAATTTTTAGTAGGTGACACTAAATCACTCATTTTTAGCTCTGTGTAATTCCAGTGCTTACCCCTGTAGCCTCTCCAGCTGCTGTTAGTCTACCTACCATGTGTGGGAGTGGTTTGGCTGCAAGAGCCCTGCTATCTTCTCTGCTTTCCTGTTAATAGTGACTTCAGACCTTCACAGGTCTTCACAGGGTCACCTGTATATTCCAACTCAGGGTCCATCACAAAGTACACCATTTTTTTCTGGGAAAATAGTGATTCTTTACTACCAGTTCTGGGTTTGCAGATAATGTGCTTTGCAACTTGACACCAAGTGCAAAGTACGGCGAGCTCTGGGAATCTACAGGGCAGCCAGGCTCCATGGCTTTGTTTTCCTGTCTGAAATTCCAGCTACATAAAAACTGTGGCAGCACCCCCATGTCTGGGTCTCTGGGCTTAGACATAGCTTTCTGCAAGAGCTGTTCACTCTTGCAGAAATGCCCATGAAATCTCTCTGCTCTCCTGTCTAGAGGGTGCATCAGTCACAACTGTATTCCTTCCATCTTCAGACTGAGCCCTGCCATTAGCTCTTGGCTCAGGGTTGCATCCATGGTTAATCTCAGCTTTTTTCCTTACCTGCCTTCTCCTTTTGTTCCCTAAAGCATCTTTAGATGCTTTAATGCCTAGATGTCTTAGGTGTACCTGAATGTTGAGCAGGGAATCCTTTGTTTAGTTATAACTGTTCAAATTGTTGAAACTTCAAGGAGAAAGTTCAAGGGGATCTCTCACACCTCCATTCCTTTGACATTAAAATACACGAAAACTTGAAAATCATCTTTGCATGAAACCAACAGTGCTTAGATTGTTGCACAAGCAATTTCACTTATATACCTCTTGGAAGCCAGAAACACACTTCACCCTCTGCAGTAGAATGACTAATTATCTATTTTGGTAGTTGTGAAATAGTAGATAGTAGAGGAATATAGATATATATTTCTCTGCCTGGAAACTGTTTTCTTAATAGTTGTATAATAAGAGGCAAGATCCTACCTACTCTTTGGAGTTGTATACTGTGTATGTCTGTGAGGTGGGTGTAAGAGGTCATGTGCCTATCTCAAAAACTACCTATGTTTCAAAATGTTCTGAAATGCTCTTTGTTCCTACAGCAATTAAGTTTAATTATTTTTATCAAATGTACACAGATGAATGCCTGCATTGAATGGAGCATGTACTATGAGAAATAAAAACCTCTGGCACTATAGATTTTAATCTTCTGGTTTTCCAACTATATCATGTGTGTTCACAGTGAAATATTCCTGCTGGTGCATTTTAATTCTCATAGGAAGACATACATAGCCTATGGAAGTTAAGACAGTGTTCACTGTCCATAGAATTTTACATTTGGCCTTTGTCCTGGGTTTCCAGCAAGGGCTCTCATTAATATCAATTTTCCTGACAGGTTTCATGATGTGGACACATTAATACTAGGAGCTGGACTGTGATCACTGACATAAACTATTGAACTGCTGTCAGAGAGCAATGACTTCAGATCATTTAGAGAGGATTTAATGTAGTGAAGAATATTAACCTCATCAAGAATTTAGCTTGTGTGTGAAGTCAGGGGTATATTTATTACATCCTAACAAAAATGATTTGGGAGAGAACATTGTTTCTTGGTTCTAATTGAATACTGAAAAGCAAAACATAGGAATACCCCTATAATTTCTAATAATGTGTGTGACCCCAACCAACTCATTTTCTTGATTCTTCTTTCAACATCCCATCAACAGCAAGGTACATCATGACAATTAATATAATGAGTGTTATCATCAATAAGACATCTCACCGCATGCATGAGGCTTAATGATGCATTTTCTTTCAAATACAGTAGAACATCATTGTATTCCTGAATAAAAAGTAAGGATTTCTAAATATTCAAGGAACATAAAAATGTAGCAGTATATGGAATAACTTTCAATTTCCCTTTTATAAGTGTTCATTGTTCAACAACTTTTAATAATTTACATGAGTGTGTTGTTAGTTTTCTAGTGGTAACAACTCTGGGATTCAACATACTGATCCCTGGATCTAACTCAGCCTTCTCTGACCCTAGTAAGAAGTAGGGAGGCATAACAAGGTGCATGCAACTATAATTACTGAAATTTCTGTTTAACACATTCTATCTCTTCCCATTTGAAGATACCCTAGATAGACACACTGACACTAGAGGAAGTGAAACAATGTGGATTTGGAAATTTTGACTTATTGGCCCTAAAAACAACTAAGCCAGTAGGATTAAATAGAATTCCATCAGTTAACAATGTCATTAATAACCTAAAATCCATTTATAATCTCAACTTTCATCTGTTGTGCAAACTCCTACCTAAGATTTTTTCCTCAGTTGAAGCTGCCATGATAATGTGTTACTACTTTACCTGTGGTTACTCTTTACTTCACTTATATGAGGACTTTTCTCATAAATGTATTGATATAATGGGAGGGTCACATTATCCATATAATCAAGAGTGGCTGTGCAAAGTATAGTGATTGCCAAAGGATTGCTGTCCCTATTGATAAGGTAGTATGTTCTTGGTTCATCCCACCTGTGATTAAACATATGCAGACACATTTAAATAATTTTTTTGTGTCTCATATCTAGAAGTATCTTCTTGGCAAAGGCACTCTGATTGTCTAGATTTGACAATCATGGCCTTATTTTGACCAGCCTTATTCACCCAAAATTTCTAGATGATGATGATGATGATGATGACCATTATCATAGAAAACAGTAAAATACAAAAAAACAAAATTATCTTCTATATTCTATAGATACCATTTATTACTTTCCAAAGAAAGAATAAGTTATAATTTACTTGATCTAGACTAATACCATACCAGGTACATCTTCAAACTCATTTTATATCCAAAAACTCACATTTAGATCTTAGGATTTCAAATGGGTAGTAAAAAATAACCGGTTTTAATTTCCTTGCCTTAAATATCATAGTTTTACTAAAATTTCACTCATGAGTTCTAAGAAAGGAAATAAAAGTATAGTTTACCCAATTTATACACAAAATATATTTTTTAATTCAATACTTAAATTTGTTAGAACTATTCCAAAAATCAACTTCTATTCACTGAATGACTAAAAGGTAAAATCAGGTGATTTTTATACATAGAAATAAGCAGGACTTGCTTGATAAATATATTTTATAAATTACATTTTTTGCATTTCAAATTATCATCAAATGAAAATTTATATAATAAAATATTGGCAGTAGTAATATTGACAATAGACTGCTCTTTCTATTTTGCAAATATGGAGGAAATCATATGTAAAACATGTTTGAGCAACTCATTTTTTGGATAGTTTCTTTAGCATTTTTAGAGTTGTTGAATTAAGAATATAAAAAGTGGATCACTTATTACTCAGCTTAGAATCAAAAGAATAAATTTTAAATTGTCACCTTATAATAACAGAAGTAAATAGAACATGTTTGATTTGATGATTTGATGATTCTAGTCATTTTCTGATTGAGCAAACAATGCAACATACTATAACAATTTTTTTCAGTTAGAGAGGCATCATTTGCCCTTATTTGAACCAGGAGACTCTTATGCAATCAGGCCAGCATGCACTCTCCTGTTTTGTACACAAGAAAGGGAGCAATGCTAACAAGAGCAGAAAACAGACATTGACTACTACTCCCTTCTGGATGCTGCCACTCCCCTGCCTCTGACAACTATAATCTGGGGAGGGCAGGGAAAATCTAAAATTGTATGCGCAAGAGGATGTCCTGGGCATAGGAACAAGAGCCATGCTCAAGCACAGAGAGGACCTAAATGGTATTTGTGAGACCTGCTTCTCATTTGCGCTCCTCCAATATAGTCCCCTGACAGGTGACAAGATGCAGGTAAGAAATGGACAGGGAAACGAAAAGAATTTCTTTCCCCTTTCCACCTCAGGAGATCTTTGTAGTATCCTGAGATTTTAATGAGATAAATTAAAATTTATTTGAGTAATAGAGTTTGAGAGTTGTTTTAGGGATAAAACAATTAAGAATAAAAATCACCATGTTAAAAATAACTTGAAGGCTTGGCCAAGTGGCTCAGTTGGTTAGTGTTGTCCTGCACACCAAAACATTGCAGGTCCAATTTTTGGTCATGACACATATGTGGGTAGCGAGTTCCATCCCCTTCCAAGTGTATACTGATTGATGTTTCTCTCTCTCACACTTCCTCTCTCTTCCTTTTCCTCTCTCTCCCTCTATCCTTCCCTCCTCCTTTGTTTCCAAAACCAATAAGCATATCATCAGGTGAGGATAAAAAACAAGTTTGACTCTCTGGCTGGTAACACAGTGGATAAAGCATGAGCCTGCGAACCCAAAGGTCACTGGTTTGATTCCTAGCCAAGGCAAAGTAACTAGGTTGCAAGCCAGGTCACCAGCTGGGTCTGTAGCTGGACGCGGGTGAAAGGCAACAATAGAATGATGTTTCTCTCCCTCTCTTTCTCTCTCCTTTCTCCCTCTCTGAAAAATAATAAATAAAATCTTTAAAAAAAATAAGCTTGGAAGTACATATATGTTTATACACACATGTGTGTTAATGTGTGTGTATTGACATTATTTGGGGTAAAATAAGTTTGGAAGAACTTACTTTCTGTCTATCTATGTAGTCGGGGAGCTGCCCAAACTATGGATCACAGTGAGTACGCTTTGGTCATGGCAGTGATTTCACTCTCCTGGAATTTGTCCACTACTTCTTCACAGTTGGATCTGGAGGCTGGCATTATTTGACTAGTGTACTAGAGATCCAAGAGAAATAAATATAGGTCACATGTGATCATATTTTTTTCTTGCTAATCTTTTCCTATTGCAATTAGAATAAAATCATCCCCAAAGTGTCCTACATGCTCTTGTTCACTCTCTAGTCTCCACTCTCTCCTGTCTCTCTCGCCCTACACTTGCCTACCTGTTTGCTCTGATATGATCACTTTGCCTTTCTTTCTTCAAATGGTTCATGGCCCTTCTCTCTGCCTGGCATGTTCTTCAGATACATGTTTGACTGCACAGATAGCTGACTAACATATTATTTGGGTGTATCTGTGAGAGTGTTTTTGGAAGGGATTAACATTTGAAATGGTAGACTTTAAAGATCTGTTCACCAGTGTAGGTTGTGTCATCCAACCCATTGAGGGCTGAGTGCAGCAAAAAGACAGAGGAAACACAAATTAGTTCTCTGCTTGAGCTGGGGCATCCATTTTCTCCTGTCCCTGGACAGTGATGTTCATGATCCTCAGGTCTTTAAACTCAGACATGATCTTGTACCATTGGTTCCTAGTTCTCAGTACTGTAGGTTAAGCCTGGAAGTACACACTACTGGCTGCTTTTCTGGCCTTCCAGCAGGCCATAGGACTTCTCAGCCCCCATACTTTGTGAGCCAATCCCCCATAATAAATCTCTATAGTATTGGTTCTATTTTTCTAGAGACCTCAGATGAACACAGTTAGTAAAGCATACCTGCTGAACTCTGAATGAGTAATATCTTAACAATGCCAGAAATAGTAGAAAACTCTCAAAGCTACACCATTGAATTGTTATATATAAACAAATTATATATTAGAAGCAGTGTATTTGTAGTACATCTTTACAAATTGAACAGCACCAATTTCAGCCAAATACATAATTTAATAGAAATTACATTGGAAATAATCAGTGACAGTAGTAAATACTGAGAATATAAATTCCTATGCCCATATGAATATGAATGGCCAGGTCCCCCACATATCAGCAATGGAATCTAAGAATTCTGCAGTAATGTGTTTATTGCCTCCAGCCTCAAATTCATGACATTAATTTTCTAATTAAACATGCTTGTCTCACTGTATTTTCTGTTCCTGCAATCTGATTCAGCACTGAACTAGTTCAAATTGTTTTATGTTTTCAGCCTTTTGATTCATTGATATGCATTATACAATACACTCTTTTTCTTTCCAGCACAACCAGATAGGAAATTCTTCATTTGTATTCTGTGCTGTTTGGGTAGCAATCTGGGTTTTCTGTCAACATTCCACGATGCTGCATTCAAGAGACTCATTCTACAGAATGCCAGAGATATTTATAGACTTGACTGGCAAGATGGGCTGATGCAACTCTGCCAGCTGTCTAACAATTACTTGCAGTATTTACAAATGAGTCACATCATAGGCAGCCCACCATCACAGAAGCTGATCACTCATTGTGCTCACACAGTGTTGATAATAGACAGCCTGCGTATAAAGAGAAAGACAAACTTTGCTGCACTCACGTCCTTTGCTCTACAGTATTTTGAGTCATATAAACTTGAGGTGCTAGCACAGCTTTTGTGTGATGCTTCCCACCCCCACAGAAATAGTTCATCATTATTATAAAAGAAGCAATTTCTAGATAAGTAACATGATATAAAGAACTTAGGACCTCTTTTTCTAATTTTCTATCAGAATTTATGTAAATTCCCTATGCTGGGAAAGAAAAGTGCAAAATTAAGAAAGGCATTGGGAAAAACCCTAAGCTAAAATTTAAGTCTTCTAAATTGGAAATAATAAAGTCCTACAACCTAGAAAGTAAATGTGTCATCAGTGGGGAATGGAGTGTGACCCTGAACTCTAACGAAAGTTTATGACATGTATTTCTTTTTTATTTCTGTATATGGAATTTGACTATCATGAGATTGCTACACCAAACAGGAAGCTAGAACTTTGCACCTACCACCTTTTCTTCTCCCGCCGTGTCTTCTTTTTCTTAGACCCAACTCCTTAACTCTCTACTTGGGCCTTTGCATGATGGCACACCTTAGAAGAATGGTTCCTCTTTTTTGACATCTTTCAGTAATTTTTTGATAAACCAACTTTCTTCCTTTTCTTTTGTACTGATACCAGGGAAGTCTAAGAACCATTATAGTGAGAAATTATTACCTCTTGTCCTGAGTAAGATGTTACAGAATAGAACAGTATTTCTACAAAAAGAGGGAATACACCACCAGTATATAAGATGTCAAGATTAATATAAACTATGTTGTAGTAAAATAAAAAATAATATTGACATAGCAGAAAATGAAACAGGTAAGCAGATGATAGACTTGATAAACACTCTGAAAAAAAGAAAAAAAGCTTAAAAAGGTGGAACTTATGGGGAAAAATATAATGTATGAAATAAATTGTGTATCTTAAAGCAGAGTATTTGATATCCTTGGGAGAGAGAATCAAACAAATGAAACAATTTAAGATATGACATGACAAAGTTTTCCTTATCTAAAAATAGTTCAAAACTAGTACAAAATTCTATTTGGAAAATTCATACCTACATACATATTCCATTTTCAAAAAACATAATTCAGTAATTCTTCAAGCATGTACAGAAAATGAACATGTGAAGGTCCCAAACAAATCTTACTTATAAAAGAATAAAAGTCAAACTGATTGAAGACCACATTGTGACCTTAAAAGCCAGAGGATAATGAATAACTTCTAATATTTAGAAGGTGGTATGGGAGCCATGTTGTAGTTCGTGGGTGAACAAACAAAAAGGTATTTTTAGATCTGCAGGTATTCATAAAACTAATTGTGGTTTCTTCTAAATAAAATATGATTCCTTGCATGTTATTCAATTTCAGAAAGAAATTAATCAAAGTAGAAAATTCAGTATTGGGAAGTGATGATTAAAAACAGACTAGGCACACAGAATGAAAACATAAAATGGAAGAAATAAAGAGTAGGGTTACAATCTTAGATAAATGACATTCTTTAAAATGTGGCATATGTGCGTATAAATGTGAGTGCGCATGTATGCATATTCGGTCCTTGGTGTTTTTTCTGGCAAACGGGTCCCCGTTTCTGCAGTCTTTTTTCCTACCATAATCTACTCTTGGGCCATTCTTCCTTCATTTTGCCTAGCTAGCTCCCATCAACTTGATGTTTTCCATAAACTAGTTGAAAATCTTAACCCTTTAGTGCAACACCTTCTCATTCTCTTACTGAAGATGTATTTTTGTTCACTTTTTTCTTTTTATTTTTCTTTTCTTTTTTTTAGAGAGAGATGAGATAGATGGGAAACAGTTCCATTTGTCAATTTGCCAGGTATTAAAAATAAACTAGGGTGCTAGTCCTTATTCCGGAAAGCACATTTTTTCCTCTGTGTCTGAATTTACAGTTAATTGTAGCTAATGAAACTGATATGTATTTGAGGAACTGAAAGTTTTAAGAGAAGTGTAAGCATTTGTCATTGAGTGATTTATTTCACTTCTTTTCTTTTTTCAAGCTTATCAATTATTTTACAAATAAGAATAGATGTTTAGCAACAAATTTATAGTAAATGCCAGAATTTACTCTCTGGTTATACATGCCACATTGATGGAAATTGTATATTAAAAATATTTTAGTAATGTTTAATATTTATTTGAATTTAAATAATTTCTGTACTTAAAATGATCTAGGGCTTAATTGTTTTACATAGTTTAAATTTCAAGCTCTGGCTGGTAGCACAGTGGATAAGGTGCCAGCCTGTGAACCCAAAGATTGCTGGTTCAATTCCCCAGCCAGGTTGCAAGCCAGGTCTCCAGTCACGTCTGTGGCTGGAGGCAGGTGAAAGGCAACCATACATTGATTTTCTTCTCCCTCTCTTTCGATCTGCCTCTCTCCCTTCCTCTCTTTCTGGAAATAATAAAATCTTAAAAAATACATAAAGCATTTATTAATAAATGGGTAATTCCTTTAAAAAATCAATGAAAAGGATGATTTTATCTATTGCATTATCATCTATATCACATTTCTTTAACTATAACACTCTTACCTTAGTAAGTTTCATAAGCTCTGGATACTCAGATATGATATTTCATGATATTTCATGGAAAAACTATGTACAGTAAATCAGAACTTTTGGGGGTTAGCCACAGTACTCCAATCTCTGGATGTCTCTTGGGCATGTCTCAGCCTCCTTATGCTATAGTTTCTTAACTTATAAAATAAGGAACATAAAGTAAATAATTTATTAGATCCTTTTTAATATATATTTACCAAAGTTTAAGGAAGTAGCTTGATAAGTGTAACAGTTTTTGAATACTGTTATAAGAAATTTATTACAGTTTAATCATCAACCGACTAGTTTTATGAGTATCTATTATCATACTAAAAATTCTTCAAGAAAATCATCTAGGAAAGCATATCTTTAAAAAAAATTTTTTTTAAAGATTTTATTCATTACCTTTAGAGAGAGACGGGCAGGGAGGGAGGAAGAAAGAAAGAAAAACATCATTGTTAGGTTGCCTTTCACCTGCCTCCAGCTATGGACTTAGCTGGAGACCTGGCTTGCAACCTGGTTATGTTGCCCTGACTGGGAATCGAACCAGCGACCTTTGGGTTTGCAGGCCAGCACCTATCCACTGAGCCACCAGCCAGGTTGGGAAGCATATCTTAATTTAAAATTGAAGCCACAAAAAGGAGATAGCATGACATTAAAAATTGTCTAAGAAACTGACTGATTAGAAATATAATTTCTATTTCTGGAATTGGTTAGCAAAGACAAGAGATATTGCAAAGAATAAGCAAATTTGCTTATTTTTCATTTTATTATTTCATTCTATTATTTTAAGTTATGTATTTATTTAAGGACATCATTGAATTCATAATTAAAATGTTATGTACATGGAAGTCATAATCTAAAGATATTTTTTAGTAGAATAATATCATGAACCCCTCTGTATCAAGTTTTTGTTTTGTTTTATTTTGTTTTAAGGAAATAAAATTTCACTTGTTCTTGTTTCAGGTCTAAAATTCCATTTCTAAGATATACCATGTGGGTACTTTCTTCTCAAAGAAACTAAGTGAAGTGTTTGTGTCTTAGCTCCTGAATTTTGGGTTTAAGAGTATGTAGTCAATGAGAGGCAAAGGCTTTCATTTCAAATATACTTCATATAGATGTAGTATTATAGCAACTTTAGGTTCATTTCTTCTTTTCCTTCTGGGAAAATCATATTTCGATCTTTTAGAGATAAAAATTTACTGTGAGATATTGGGTCCCCCTGACACGATGTTGGGGCATGGAGTCCCACATAGGCCAGGCCAAGCCCGTAAGACCTGACTGGAAAGCCAGGGAAACTGGGTGCACACAGGCCTCAATGCTCTAGCCAGGGGGCACCTGGTGAAAATGTGGCCTTGAGAACATTCCACAGGTCCTTCGAAGTCTGCACCTGTGATCTAAACTTCCTAGACTTAATTGTTGCATCCATAGCAAATGTTAAAACCTTCACCCACATGTAATTTCACCTTACCTAAAATTGTATTAACCACCTGGAATTCTCAGCATCACCTTATCTAAACTTAACAACTCCCTTCCTTTTGGATATTCCTCTGTGATAATGAATTGTAGTGTGTACGTGCAACCCCCCAACATTGTGTGATCAATAAAAACCTTTTGAGGTGGGCAGATGGAGCCTTTGTTGATCAGACACTGGCCAGCCTTCTCTTCCCTAGCACAAACTGCCTGGGAAGTATTCATTTCATCTGTGGCACCAAGGGATCTCTGCTGGTCCAAGTCCCCCAAGTCTGCTGGAACTCTAGACACCTCTATAGGATATGGTCACATAGTTACAAGTTAGGACCAGAATTGTATCCTTTTAATGAATGCTCCTTGAGGAAAGAAAAAAAATTTTCCAGCTAATAAAAGCATGAAGTTTCTCTATGCCTAGTAAAGAGAAATAAGTCTCTTGTTCTGATGGAATTGTGGAAGGTTGAGGTCCAAGAAGTTTCTAACATGTTACATGGATCAAAAGGCCAGAAACTCAAGGAAAGAGTGGTGATTAATTTTGTGATTGGGCAACGAGTACCCAGATTTTGAGATAAACATTAGTTTGGGTGGGGCTGTGAGAATTATTATTATTATTATTATTTTAAAAGATTTTATGTATTATTTTTAGAGAGAGGAGAAGGGAAAGAGGCAGAGAGGGAGAGAGACATCAATGTATGGTTACCTTTCAGCTGCCTCCTGGCTTGCAACCTGGTTATGTGCCCTGGCTGGGGAATTGAACCAGAGACCTTTGGGTTTGCAGGCTGGTACCTTATCCATTATGCCTCCAGCCAGGGATTTAGAATTTTTCTAGATGAGATTAATATTGGAATCTGTAAACTGACTAAAGCAGATTGCCTTCTCCAATGTGTGTGGGCCTCATCCAATCCATTGACAGTCTTCAAGCTGGGACATCAGCCTTCTGCCTTCAGATTTAAATTAGAATTTATGCTATTAGCTCTTCTGCTTCCCAGGCCTTGGATTGCAGACTTGGAGACTTCTCAACTTCTGTAATTATGAAAGCCAATGCCTTACACACACACACACACTTACACACATACCTCCTATTGGTTTTCTTCCTGTGCAGAATCCTGGCTAGCACAAAACCCCTTGGACAGGAGTGCTTTCCCTTGACCTCAACTGACAAAACTGGGAGAGTCTCATATTCCTACATTTGGGCAAAACTTACCATTACCTTGGCACTCATGCTAGTGGTGATCTGGAAGGATTTGAGAGACTCTCCCTTGGCATTCAGGAAGGCAGAGGACAGTGGAGGGAATACCAGAAGCCTGATAGCTTAAAGAGAAGGCCTGGTCAGAAATATTTTAAGTGGATTTGTTACCAAGGTATGAATCTAGGGAGTCAAACATAACTTGAAGTCATTTAAAAGGCTACTTGAATCTATGTGCAGTTTTAGTGATTTTTTTATATTTCGAGTATAAATGTAAGTGGACTTTACTGTTTTGTACATAAGTTACACACAATATTCTTAAACTTGGATGACTAACTTCCCATCCTGTATCACTCAAAATCTGTGCGACTTCCTGCCCTTTTCTTGTCAATGATGCATTCATCCAAAATGTTCCCTGTGATCTTACCCACACTGGGGAAAAGAATGAACAGTTTCCACTTTTAGAATATATAATTTTATTGCATAGCCAAGTGAAGGTAGTAGACTATCCCAGGTTAACAAAATAAAAGGAAGAAAAAAATATCCTTCTACTTACTTGAGGATAAAGGCAAATGTTTCAGAACATTATTTTTATTGAAATGTTTTTTCACCTACTCCAAATCTAGCAAGTTAATCCAAATGTTGCCTTCATTAGGAATAAATCAATTAAAAATAACTACAACTACATAACTGTGCTACTGTTTTCAGATGCCTAATTATAGAACCTCTTCAGAGTGATGGAAATGTCAGCTCATTAGAACACAGTTTTTATTATTTGAAGCAGACTACAGCTAACATAAAAGGTGCCATCTTGAAATTAGCCATTTTTCATGACAGGGTATATGACTAAATTATTGTTTCTGAGTCTTAAATATACATTGATGCTAATTCTGGATGAAGATTACTCCTTATGGGAGCAGTGTGAAGGATAAAAAGAGTAAGTAAATCTAAGTTATGCCAAAGTGTTTAATAGAATGATTTCAAATTCCTACTTTAAGAAAAATCAATGTATGCCTTCCTTTTACAGAGACCATAAGTTTGTTCTTATCTGACCCATATAATTTGAAGTTTTTCTGGTGCTTGGTAATATTTCAATTAGCCAGCTGTTTTCCCTCACTGCAATTTTTTAGAATGTGTATTTGACTATTAATACTTAGTGGGCATGAGTAATATTGGACACATATACTCAGGAAATGAAAATCACATCGTTTTCCATCTGGAATGTACATGACACCAACCTCTGAGTGATTCTGAGATAGCCTGGGAGTCAGCCTGGGAGAGCAGCAGATGCAGGTCCCTGACATTGTTTCCTCAGCTGAGTCACTGAAAGGGGTCCTCACTGCATGACATTCAATGCTGATGCCAACAAATGCATTAGTAACAATGGGTGTGTGATTGCAGTGAAGTACGCACAATCCTGTCTCTGTGTTGAAACAGTTTGACAAAACAACTTTAGAATGTCTGTGGAAATCATTTGTTGTCAAGCAACCTGGTTTCTAATCTTTATCCTTCAAAACATCTGAGGAACCATCATCACATCCCTTTTCCACTCTGGACTTTGGTTTCTCCAATGTAAAATCAGACTTGACTTACATGGTCCCCTACAATGCTTTCCAGCATGGACATTTGATAACATGATTTTAAGGATTCAGTCTCTCTCAGCTGTCAAAAGAATTGCATTTTCCTCTTATATTCATTAAAATGATTTGTACTGCTACCCTCCTCTTCTGTTCATTACATTTGAAGAGCTGAGGTCAGTCCTCCCTCCTAATCAGAAGGAGCTCTGCATGCTCTGTAGGAGAACAAGAAGATTTGGCCCTCATGGTGTTATGATGAGAGAATAGATACCTATTCCCCCTGGCCATCTATAATAGCAAGTAGAGTGAGTGAGTCATATCAGGATTTGATCTCAAAGTGACTAATGAGATATCTCCTACAATACCAAGTGACTTTTTTCTATTGGGCTAGAGTTGATACTGTACCCCAAAGCTGAGCACAAAATTACTGTATATCCCACAGTTTGAGGTGAAAACTTGCTTAGCATGTGAAATCTGCCAGTTTTCCTCAGGGTTAATTAAAAGGCTTGATAACTCAACATCTTGCCTCTGCCTGTACCCTCAAGTGTTAACAAAAGAAGATGCTAATGAGGTGATCAGCCTCATAGGGAGTGCAGGGTCCCTGGATAAGAGGCCTAAAGCCAAGTGACCCCTTCCCCATCTCACCCACTGCCAAATTCACTTGTAAAGACTAAGCGTACTTGCAAAAGTGACATAGGCAATCTTGTTCTCCAGCTTGATACTTACCAAGCTTTAGAACCGGTTGAACCACAGCATCCAGGTAAGATGTCTGAGAGCCAAGGTGGGGGTAAACTAAGCAGTCCTTATGATTTCTCAACTACAATCAGTGGGCTTCCCAGACTGGAGGAGCTGTGGGCAGCTACTGAGCCACGTAAACACACACACAACTTGTTGGCATACACCAAGGGCATCTCCACATAAAGACCACTAAATAAGTAGAGTGCCAAAGATTAATAACAACAGACAAAATCAGAGAGGCCTTCACTGGCATCTCAGAAAAGCATGGCTTGGTCTAGCCTCTCTTCCTGCTCACTGAGTCTCACACTGGAGGCCCTGCACAGAAGAGAGGGAGGAAGTGACCTGAAGCCAGACCAGAATCTCCCCTATTTCTGAGAGGCACAGCCAGGGAGGTGCCTGCCCTTAGGCAAGGGGAAAAAAATAAAACTTTGAACAGAGTTGAGAATAAATTTTTAAAAATAAAAATAATCAAATCCTTATATGAAAATAACCAAATAACTTCTGAAATGAGGTTGTTCTATTAACACAAGGTGACAGAAATTTTGGAACAGAGCCTAGATATCTTGACTTCCTAGTGTGAAGGGAGGATTCATCAGAATATATTTGGAGAAAGTTATTAAAAAATCAATTTTATATTCTCAAGAGTTAAGACTCCTCCAAAATTCAAGAAAAGAGACAGCCTTTCCCTTCACTCAGCTTGGTGCACATATGGAATGGAACTCACTACTTTGGCTTTAAGCCACAGAATATATTTTTAATTTTCCAATTTTTCACAGCTGCCCCAAATTCTGCATCTAGGTAGAAAAATTCAGAGGGAAAGAAGGGTATCAATGAGACACAGCTCATTTGTTAAAGCAGAATAATATTTTATAATTTTAATTATAAATCTAAGTAAATAATTCCTGTTTCCTTGATATCTGCTGCCATTTCCAACTTTCTTGGCACTAGAGGAATATACTTGCTGTGTAGCAATTTTGGAACATCAGGTCTCACATATCAGGGAGCTTACCCATTGACTTACTCCTGATTATACTTGAATTTTATTTTTTTTAAATAATTATGGTTTTTATTAAATTATTTTTATTGTTATTCTATTACATTTGTTCCAATTTTCCCTCTTTGCCTTCCTCCTTGCATCCCACATCGCCTCCCCCCTACCACAGTAAATCCCCACACTGCTGTGCGTATCCATGGGTCATTCATACATTTTCTTTGTCTAGTACCTTCCTTTTCTTTGAACCATTATCCTCCAGTCCTCTCTACTCTGGTCACTGTCAGTCTAATTCATGTTTCCATACCTCCAGTCCTATTTTGTTCATTCGTTTATTATGTTCACTCAATTCCTCTTATAGGTGAAATCATATGAAACTTTTTCATTGACTGGCTTATTTCACATGGCATAATTCTCCAGTTCCATCCATGCTGCCACAAAAGGTAGGAGCCCCTTCTTTTCTTCTGCTGCATAATATTCCATTGTGTAAATATACTCCAGGCTTTTGATTATTTTTAAAAGATTTTATTTATTCCAGAGAATGAGAAAGGGAAAGAGGCAGAGAGGGAGAGAAACATCAATGTATGGTTGCCTTTCACCTGCCCCCAGCTACAGACCTGGCTGGTGACCTGGTTTGCAACCTGGGTATGTGCTCTGGCTGGGAATCGAACCAGCAACCTTTGGGTTCGCAGACCAACACCTTATCCACTGACCTACCAGCCAGGGCCTCCAGTCTTTTGATTATTAATGGTGGGCACTTAGGCTGTTTCCAGCCTGCACGTGGCTATTGTAAATAGTGGTGCTGTGAACATAGGGGTGCATAGGTTTTTTTGAATTGGTGATTCAGGATACTTAGGATATATTCTTAGCAGCAGAAATGCTGGGTCAAGGGAAGTTCCTTTTTTACTTTTTTAAGGAAGTTTTCCATACTGTTTTCCACAGTGGTTGCACTAGTCTGCATTCCCACCAATAGTGCATGGAGGTTCCCTTTTCTCCACATCCTTGTCAGCACTTGTTGTTCATTAATTTGTTAATGATGGCCATTCTGACATATGTGAGGTGGTATCTCATTGTGGTTTTAATTTTCATCTTTGATGGCTAGTGATGTTGAGCATCTTTTTCATATATCTATGAGCCCTTTGTATGTCCTCCTTAGAGAAGGTCTATTTAAATTCTTTTCCCATTTTAAAAAAAAAAAGTATTATTGTTGTATTACATTTATCCCATTTTTTCCCATTACTCTCCCCAGCCCCACCCTTCCCAGCCCCTCTCCCAAAGTCAGTCCCCACGTGTTTGTCCATGCTAATGGGTCATTAATACTAGTTTTTTGACTAAACTCTTTCCCTTTCTCCTCTATCCGCTTCCCTCTAGTCATTGTTAGTTTGTTCCTTGTTTCAGTGCCTCTGATACTATTTTGTTCATTAGTTTCCTGTATTAAGTGAGATCATATGGTATTTATCTTTTGCTGCCAGGCTTATTTCTCTAAGCATAATACTCTCCAGTTCCATCCATGCTGTCACAAAAGGTAGGAGTTGCTTCTTACTTTCTGCTGCATACAGAAAGTAAATGTACCAGTTTTTGTAAATAATGTTGCTATGAACATAGGAGTGCATAGATTCTTTTGAATTGGTGTTTCAGGATTTTTCATATATAATCCTAGCAGTGGAATTACTGATGGCCATCATTAACAAATCAACAAACAAGTACTGGCAAGGGTGTGGAGAAAAGAGAACCTTAATGCACTGTTAGTGGGAATGCAGACTGGTGCAGCCACTGTAGAAATAGTTTAAAACAGAAGGTAAAGAGCTTCCTAGACAAAAAGAATGCTTAAAATGTCCATCTTTACCATGCTTGCAATACAAGACATGCTAAAGGTACCCTGCTTTAAGAAGAAGAAGAAATACAGAGACAGAAAAACACAGGTACAAAGTGAAAAAATGGCAACGAACAAGTACCTATCAATAATAACCTTATAACAATAATAACAGTATGGAATTTCCTCAAAAAATTAAAACTGGAACTGCCTTTTGATTCACTGATGACGGTTTCTTTAGTTGTACAGACACTTTTTTTTTGTAGTCCCATTTGCTTATTTTTCCCTTAATTTCCCTTTACTTAGGAGATATATTGATGAATGTATTGCTGTGTGAGATATCTGAAATATTTCTGCCTATGTTTTGCTCTAAGACTTTCATGGTGTCATAACCTATATTTAATTCTTTTATTTTAAGATTTTATTTATTGTTTTCAGAGAGAAGGTCAGGGAGAGAGGAAGAAAGGGAGAGAGGCCTTTCACCTGCCTCAGCTACAGACCTGGCTGGAGACCTGGCTTGCAAACTGGTTATGTGTCCTGACTGGGAATTAAACCAGTAACCTTTGGGTTCTCAGGCCAGAACCTATCCATTAAGCCACCAGCCAGGACCTATATTTAATTCTTTTATCCATTTTAAGATAAATTATACAATTTATCTATTGTATGGTATAACTTGGTGGTCTAGTCTCTTCTTCTTCTTTTTTTTTGCATGTACCAGTCCAGGTCTTCCAATATTTATTGGAAAAAAAAAAACTATTGTTATTCCATTGTATGCTCATACCCACTTAGTCAAATATCATTTGACTATAGATACTTGGGTTTATTTCTGGGCTATTTTGTTTCATTGATCTATATGTCTGTTTTGATTACAGTGGTCTTGTACTATAGTCTGCTTGCTTGGGATATTTTTTTTCATCCCATTTCAACTTGTGTAGCTCTTTTGATCTGAGGTGGGTCTCTTAGACAGCATATATGTAGGTTGTGTTATCTTATCCATTCAGCTACCCTATGTCTTTTGATTGGAACATTTCACCTATTTACATTTAAGGTTATTATTGATAGGTACTTGTTCATTGACATTTTTTCACTTTGTACCTGTGTTTTTCTGTCTCTGTATTTCTTCTTCTTCTTAAAGCAGAGTACCTTTAGCATGTCTTGTATTGCAGACATGGTAGAGATGTACTTTTTAAGTTTTCTTTTGTCTAGGAAGCTCTTTATTTTACCTTCTGTTTTAACCAAGAGCCTTGCTGGATAGAGTAGTCTTATTGCAGGTCCTTGCTTTTTTCATTACCTGGAATAGTTTGTGCTAATTCCTTCTGGCCTATAGTGTTTCTATTGAGAAATCAGCTGATAGACTTATTGGAGTTCCCTTGTATGTCATTAGCTAGTTCTCCCTCGCTGCCTTAATGATTATCTGTTTGTTTCTAAAATGTGCCATTTTAATTATAATGTGTCTTGGAGTAGGCTGCTTTGGACTCATCTTGCTGGGACCCTCTATGCTTCCTGAATTTGTATGAATTTTTCCCTCACCAAGGTAGGGAAGCTTTCTGACATTAATTTTTCAAACTGTTTTTGTAACCCTTGCTCTGATATGCCTATGATGTGATTGTTCTTTTGTTTCATATTGTCCTGGAGCTCCCTTAAACTATTTTTATTCTTTATTGAGTTTTGTTAGTTTGTTTTATTGCTCTAACTGGGTATTTCTTTTATCCTGTCATCCAGCTCATTGATTCATCTAGTCTGCTTTTAATTTCTACTAGTGTACTTTTCATTTCAGATATTATGTTCTTCATTTCTTCCTGGTTCTTCTTATAGTTTCTATGTCCTTTTTCATGCTGTTTTAATTCCCACTAAGTTCTTTGTAGTTCTCAGTGAGTCCTTTTGTAGTTCTCAATGAGTTTCTTGAGTATTCTTATAACCATTATTTTGAATTCTATGCCTGATAGATTGATTGCCTCAATTTTATTTAGCTTTTTTTCTGGGGATTCCTCTTTTCCTTTTAGTTGATGGTTCTTTCTTTGTCTCCCCATTTTAGATGACTCTTTATTTGTTTCTGTGTCTTGGGTCACTCTGCTTTGCCTGCCTTTCTCTGTGGGGTGGGCTTCTATGGTAGGAGTTCTGTGGGAGTCAGTGGCACAGTCTCTTTGATCTCCTGATTTGGGTGCTCTGAGGTTTTATTTTATTCAGTTTATACGGTCTCTCTTGTTGTGTTTGGGCTTTGATTATTGGTGGCTCATTCATTGATGGGTTCTCCCCTCCCGTAGGTATCTTGTATGCTGTTGTACAGGTGCTGGTTAACAAAGCAATACTGCCCAGAAAACCTATCCCACACCAGCAGAAGTACCCCCTACCACATCAACAATCTCAATAGCACTGAACAAAGATTAATAATGGTGCAAAGAGATTAAGAATATTAGAGGAAAAAGAGAGTATGAGATAACTAAAGGAGAGGAAAATTATTTTGATTGGGAAGAGGGAAGAGAATAAGAGCAGGGTATAGAAACAAGGCAAAGAAAGGGAGAAAATATACTTAAGACTTAAGTAAAACAGGGAAGGGCAATGGCAAAATGGAGTAAGACAAGGGAAGGGTACAGGGTGAGATTTGAAATAACAAAATAAAAAATAATATAAAATCTAAATAAAAATAAAAAATAAAAGACAGTAGTGAAGTAGTTTGAATAACATTGAAGCAAAAGAACTTTAAAGGCTATGTGAAAGGAAGAAGAAAACACAAATTCTAAAGAACAAGGTGAAACTTATCTCAGCAGTTTGCTGTTGACCCTGAGTTTTCTTTTTGGATCTGCCTGGATTTTTGTTTTTATCAGCTCAAGGTCTGGGGGGTGGATCATCCAATTTATGGTGGCACCAACTGTATCACCTTCATCTGCCTCTAGAGGGAGCTTCTGTTGGCATTAGGAGGGTGGAACCCCTGCGACCCCCATGGGAGGCATTGTTCAGTCTGCTGGGGAAATTGTGGATGTGTTCCCCTACCCATGTACCACCCATCTTGGTCTGTCCCAACTTATTTCCAATAATGGATAGTTTCTGATGAACTAGCTGTTTTAAGGGAGGGGCCAACCTGTGAAAGAGGATGAGCGCTTTCCTGCCTTTCTGCACTGATTTCTGATCTCCCTGCCTTGCTGGCTTCAGTGAACTAGGGCCCTAGGAACCAGTGTATTCTGTCTCCCTGAGAGAAGTTCAAAATGGACCCTTTAGGACTGTCCTCCTTTGACTGTCCTCTTTTGGAAATGCACCCTTCAGGGGGTTCTTGAGCCTGCCCTGCAAGTTTTGCAGAGCTTCCTTACTGGTGGTGTTGCTTTCAATACAATAAGACACGGGGCTGGATGCGACCTTTCCTTCCCAGAGGTGGGATCTCTGGTCTCAGCCCAGGAAGGGAGGTCTTTGTGGCTGTAAATCACCTCAGGTGCTCACCATGCACCCTTCCAGTTCTCAGTCCACTGCCCTCGCAGCAAACAGAGGCCCGCACAACCCACCCTGTGCACCTCCACCCTTCCAGCTGCTTTGGGCTGGGGCCAAGAGCTCCCCTGCTGTGCACCTTTCTGATCTTTCTGCCCAGCTGCACCGAGTGGGAGCAAACCAGGCCCTCCATCATTCTCCCGTGCTGGCAGGGCCGCTGCGCCGGGGGCTTGCTCCGCACGCTTCTATTCCCCTTTTAAATAGTCTGTCTGGGCACTCTCACTGTCTGGCTTTGATTTCAGCATACACCACCTCTCCAGAAACCAAGTTTCTCACAGGCCTGGGTGGCCTCAGCCAGCCCCCTTGCCTGACCCAGGTTTAGATAGAATCCCCCACTTTGGCTCTCTCTCTAGGCTGGCAGTGGCCGCTGCGGCTGTGCGCATGCTGCTCCGTGTGTGTGTGTGTGTGTGTGTGTGTGTGTGTGTGTGTGTGTGTAGCCCCTTATCTCCTAAACTTTGTGTGCAATTACACTTGGATGTTAAAAGTGAACTCTCCTTCATTCTCATGCCCATGTTACACAAACTGACATCTGTATACTTAATTAACTCATGCTCACCACGACATTGAGACTCATTACTTGATGTTTTAAAACAACATTTTTGGCCAAATATAATGTAACTTACTGGTACCTACAGGGGCATAGGATTCAGGATATGGGAAAATGACAATATTGACTGCTTCTTTAATCAATACAGGATCTCATATGCAACATTTGAATCTAAAGATTATAAAAAATAATCAGTATGAAACATACTATCTTAAATATACAAATCTTAGAACAAACTTATTAACTAAAATTAGATACCTAGACAAGTTGCAAAACTGAATTAAATTCAGAAAAAATAACCAACCCTTTAAACTAGATCAGCTGTATTAATGAGTATGTAATCTGAATGAAGAAGTAACTAATTCTTAGTTATTCCTTAGAAATTATTTTAAGATGAACACCCTTTTATGCATTGTGGTTGTCATTGCCTTGATTAGGTTAACTGAATTTTTTCATCTTAAATGTTAAAAATTTAAATCTCACTTCCACCTCCTTCTAGCATGTGAACTTGAGGTAGTCTCATTTCATTCTTAATTACCTTCTAATTATTTACTACCAAATATGGCACATAGAAAATGATCAAAAACTAGTTGTAAATATTATCATGTCAATAAAATATGATTTTAGTCCTGGCTGGTGGTTCAGTGGATAGGTGCCAGCTGTCATTGGTTCGATTCCCAGCCAGGGCACATAATCAGGTTGCAAGCCAGGTCTCCAGCCAGGTCCATAGCTGCAAGCAGGTGAAAGGCATCCATACATTGATGTTTCTCTCCCTCTCTGACTCTCTCCTTTCACCTCTCTCTGGAAATAATAAATAAAAATATTTTAAAAAATAAAATAAAATAAATAAAATATGATTTTAATAAATAATATTCACAAACACAACCTGAGCACAGGTTTTTTTCATGCTATGCTTGTGCATATGGTTGATAGCTTTAATCAAATGTATTAGAGGTAGATTAGTATAAGTCCTTCTCTAATTTTAAAGAGGAGGATTGAATTACTTATATTTTCATAAACTTCTGAGTTATTATAGTGCTTTCAGAAGAATCTTGTTGAAAAATCAGTGCTACCTATAGAAAGGCTATTTGAAACAGAAGTATATTAATGTTTATGCTTTAAACATCATAAGCAAATACAGCAAACCAGTTTTTCTGTATTTCTGACATTATGCCCTTGGCAGCTATATCTCTGGATTATTACTAATGCAGTTTTAGGTCCTATTTATATTAAGTGAACACATTATGAAACAATTGGTTGAGAAATCATAAAGCAGCAAGAGCATCTTCTAAATGTAATATGTCTGTGTTGTTAAGATAGAGGGGTTAGGTGGATATAAATGTATACCTAAAAATTACAGTTTCTACAAATAAAATAACCTCAGGCCCCCAACTCCACAAAAACAAAGTGTGAAATGTACAGTGTGGCAAAGGAGGTCATGCCGTATAATATCCAAATCATATGTGATATGTGAAACATAGAAAAAGAAGGTTGATCCAGATGGAAAGTCTAGTTACAATGGACATTGAATAAAAAGGTCCCTCCCTGAGTGCAAAACTCTAGTCTCAAAGAGGAACTTACCTCCATGGCTGTGGGAGCAGGGCCTCATGGTTCTGTTACAAAATGGGAGAAAGCCAAAATCTCTGACCCTTTGCAGTTTGGGGGTGGGGGATGGGGTGCTGAAGCACAGATATTTTTCCTGGGAGAGATATAGTGCATATCTATGGCTGGTAGCTAGTGCCTTAGCTATTCAAGTGACTGGATAAACCTCTTCCCCCAAGAAAATGGGAGGGGTTTCTGACCATAGAATGATGATTTAAGAGCTTAAAAGGCTGCACCAGATTTCACAGGTGGCCATGATTGATCACCCTACCACTGCATCACAGGCCACCATCATGGCTTAAAATAGGGTGGTAGACACATAGGCTCTCTTTCTCTCTCTCTTCTCTCTCTGTCACCCGGACATGCAGACATGCCAACAGGCACTCTCTCTTTCTCTCTCTTGGACAACCCACAGACAGATACACAGCCTAAGAACTCACTTGGTTTAAAAGAGGTTGGGGGAAAGGAGGAAAGGGAGACATGCACCTTGCAAAGAGAAAGGGAATTATACATATGGTATAAGAGTTGGGGAGTTAGCGCAAGGTCCTCCCCTAATTGGGTATAGCAGCTGCCGGGAACATTGAATTTACAACTGGAGTGCTAAGTTGTGAACTGTTGTGTTTCTGAAAGACTATATCATTTGCTTGTCTGAAAGCTAGCCTGATAGGGCAGGACTGTATATTTTGGGCATTTTTAAAGGGAATGGGATTTAACAGCATAATTGCACCTTTAATATAAATTTGTACACCCTTCAAATAAACAAAATACCTTTCCTTTTCACCAAACTCTGTTATTAAGAGTCATTCCTGGCAGTGGGCAGGGGGCAGCGGGCCCATTAAAGCTGAGGATCCCTGCCCCCATCATGGGTCCTGTTACAGTTGTGCTGTTACTCTCAGCCCAGCCCGTGCTGACCTTTTGAAAGCCTTCTCTTTTTTTAAAGGAGAAAGGTTTTGTTTTGTCTTTATTTATGGTTTTGTTTTGCTTCTCTGTTTTGGTAGTTATCTTTTTCTTCTCCATTATCCCATATCACCGGGTGTGATCACTATTTAATTTATAAATCCCTGCACGAGGAGAAGCCAAATCCAGACCTGAAGGCAGGGGAGGCTGTTACTGACCAGATTTGAAGAAGACATGGCCCAGTGAGCAGCTTTCAAAGATTTCATTGTGGAAATTATCTCAGAGGCCCATGCGATATATAAACACATTTGAGCATTTTCCAGGACTGAACAACTCAGGACAAATACAATCAGCCAGGGGAATTTTCTGGGTAAAGGGGAGTAATTTCCTTTATCACAGGAGCTTACCCTCTCTGATTTTTTTTTATACTACTTTTAGTATTCACTGTTACCTGGGAATTTTTTCCATTCATCCAGGGACTTTATTAGGAACCACTGCTACATTTTGATCAGAGTCTACTGAAACCTTGAATGTAGCCTCTTATCTAAACTTCAGTCATCTTCTATGGCCCTCATTGAATGTGGCTGTATCTTTGGCATAGAATAGGACACATGACCTTGAATCATTATAATCAGTCTGACTCTTTTTATCATACATAACATCAATTCCATTCCTTTTTATGATTATTTCAGTTACTTACCTCTCAGTCTAAGAAAATCCTGCCATCTGGCCACTTTATAGAGCCAATTTAACAGTTACAGCACTAGGTTAAATTTAATAAGATGTTCACTTTGTCTTTTCAAATTACTGTCACATACCTAATGTAACTTAGAGGATTGTCAGGAGAGTAAACTCCTTCAATAAGCATACTGAAAGCAGTAAAATCTAACCTTCATTAGCACTTGGGAATAATTGCTTCTCTACACTACTAGGGGAATGTTGGGAGTTGGTTGTCTTCTTTGCAGGATGGATAATCTAATGATATCTTATGCTGGACTCTTCTAAAGATAATGACTTCATTATCTTTAAGTTTTTAGCATTTAATTCAATCACTGATAAACTTAATGCTCTATTGAATTTTTATTGAAAGCTTTTAAAAAAATAAATAGTACTGCACCATCTCCACTTTCTTCTACCAAGTTGCATTTCTTTAGGCAAGATGCCTTAGATTATCTAATAAGAGCTGAGGTTTTTTATCAAATAGTATGTAAAAGAACATGTTAAGGGCATCAAACAAAGAAAATTAATGGTTGATAACTGGGTATAAATTAGATTGAATAGAAAGCAAATGTTGAATCTTTTATTGAAGTTTTGGAATTTTAAAATGTTTAGATTTTGTCTTTTCATTTCTGTGCTAGTACATCCTATTAAACTCAAAATGATTTAAGATGCACTTTGGACAATTTTTGCATATGACATATTACAACAAAAAAGTTTAGGTTTGACTTCTTAAAGCATTATATTTGAATTAAGAGTTTTCAGTTTATATATTATTAATATAATTTTTTATAAAAAGCTTTTATGGCCAGAATAGAAATAATCATCTAAAATATATAAAAATAAGCTCTGGCTGGTGGCTCAGTAGATAGGCACTGGCTTGCAAACCCAAAGGTCCCTGGTTTGCTTTCCCAGTCAGAGCACATAACCAGGTTGCAAGCCAGGTCTCCAGCCAGGTCCATAGCTTTAGGTAGGTGAAAGGCAACCATATGTTGATATTTCTCTCCCTTTCTTCCTTCCTTTGTGACCTTCTGTCTAAAAATAATTAATAAAATCTTAAATATATATAATCAATATCTATTTATATATGTATATAGCACTATTTACATTTAAACACATTCTTTTAGACATAATAGATCTTAATTTTTAAAATTCACATTGGGTTTTACATGTGTTATGCTTTTTAAGTTGTCCTACATGATTAGCATTTTTTCCTTTTTTTTAACATTGAATTAAATGTGATACACAAGACACTCCATTTATGTGAACCTTATGAGCATACATCATGGGCAAGGTTAAGGAGCTAGTTCAGTTGTCCACAGCTGATGAGCAATGAAGCTGGGCTTTGAAGCTGTTCATCAGATGCCACACCTGCACTCATAGCCACTATAGTACTTGCTTCTCCTAGGTCCAATTCTAGCATAGTTGACAAATAGCATTATATTATTTTAGGTGTACAACACAGTTATTTGACATTCATATATCTTATGAATTATAAGCATTGTAAGTCAAATAGCCATCTATCACCACTCAAAGTTATTACAGTATTAGTAACTATATTCTCTGTGCTGTACATTACACCCCAGTGATTTATTATTTTATAACTGGAAGCTTGTACTTTTAAAATATATCTATTTTTTATTTTTCAATTACCATTGACATACAATATTATAATAGTTTCAGGTGTTCAGCATATTGATTAGACATTTATATAACTTATGAAGGGGTCACCCCAATAAATCTAGTACTCATCTGACACCATACATAGTTATTATAATATTATTGACTATATTCCCTATGCTATACTTTATATCTTGTGACTGATTTTGTACCTAGAAAAGTGTACATCTTTAATCCCTTCCACCTTTTCACCTACCCCCCTAAACTTGTTCCCATTTGACAACTATCAGATGTCCTTTGTAAATATGAGTTTATTTATTTTTTGTTTTCTTTTTTCAGTTCCACATCTAAGTGAAATCATATGGTATTTGTCTTTGATTTATTTCACTTAACACCGTATTTTCTAGGTTTATCCATGTCCTTGCAAATGTCATGTTTCATTGTTTTTATGGCTACATAATAAATATTCCATATTATTACTGTTTGGATTAATTTGTTTTTAGTTATTTTATTCTTGTGATGCAGTTGTAAAGTGTAGCTTTTCTTAATTTCTCCTTTTGCTAGTTCTTTTTTAGTGTACAGAAATGCAACATAGTATTTCTGTTTATTAAACTGTTATCCTACAACTTTTCTGAAATTCATTAGTTTTCATTGTTTTTGGCGGAGTTTTACGGTTTTCTGTATCTAGTAACATGTCATCTGTAAGTAGTGACTATTTTCTTCCTTTCCAATTTGTATGTCTTTTTTTAGGTTCTTATCTGATTTCTGTGGCTAGAACTTCTACACTATGTTGAGTAAAAGTGGCGAGAACGAGCATCCTTGCCTTGTACCTGATGTTAGAGGAAGCACTTTCAGTTTTTCATTATTGAATATGATGTCAGCTATGGGTTTGTCACATACATGCTTCATCATGTTGAGGTATGTTTTCTCTATGCATACCATGTTGAGAGTTTTTTTAATCATAAACCAACATTGAATTTTGTTAGGTGCTTTTCTGCATAGATTGAGATGATCATATATGTTTTACCTTTGTTTTGGTAATATGGTGTATTATGTTGATTGACTTGTGGATCTTGAACTATACTTTTACCTTTGGGGTAAATCCCACATAATTATGGTATATAATCTTTGTAATGTATTGTTGAATTTGGTTTGCTAATATTTTGCTGAGGATTTATGCATCTATGTTTATCAGGAATATTGGCCTCTTAATTCTTTTTTCTTTTTCTTTCTTTCTTTCTTTTTTCTTTTTCTTTTCTTTTCATGTAGTGTTGTCTGGTTGTGGTGTCAGGGTAATTCTGGCCACCTAGAATGAGTTTGAAAACATTTGTTCCTTTTAAATTTTTTGGGCTATTTTGAAAAGGATAAATATTAACTCTTCTTTAAATGTTTTGGTGTAATTAACCACTGAAGTTATCTGTTCCTGGACTTTTGTTTTCTGGTAGTTTTTTAATTAATGATTCAACTTTATGACTAAAAATTGGTCTTTTATATTTCCTACTTCTTGATTTAGTCTTGGAAGAGTGTATGTTTGTAGAAATTTATTTATTTGTTATTCAATCCATTGGCATATTATTGTTCATAGTATTCTCTAATGATTCTTTGTATTTTCTGTGGTATTGGGTGTAACTTCTCTTTCATTTCTGACTTCATTTATTGGATTGCATGCTTTTCCTTCTTGATGACTTTTGCTAAGAGTTCATAAATTTTGTTTATCTATCTTTTCAAAGAATCAATGTTAGTTTCCTTGCTCATTTCCTTTAATTTTTAGTCTCTACTTCACTTATTTCTACTATGATATTTGTTATTTTTTTCTTCTAACTTTGAGCATTGCATGTTTTATCTTTTCCTAATTCCTTTAAGTGTTAGGAAAATAGTTTTGAGGTTTTTCTTGTGTCTTGAGGTAGGCCTGTATTGCTATAAACTGTCTTCTTAGAACTGGTTTTGTTTCATACCTTAGATTTTGGAGCATTGTGTTTTCATTTTTTTCAAGCTGTTTTATGTTTTCCTCTTTAATTTCTGCATTGACCCATTGGCCATTTAACAGCATGTTGTTTAAGCTACATGTGTTTTTGTTTCTTCCAGTTTTCTTTATGTAATTGATTTCTTGTTTTATATTACTGTGGTCAGAAAAGATGCTTGATATGATTTTAATCTTCTTAAATTTATTGAGACTTATTTTGGCATAATATGTGATCTATCATATAGAATCCTGCATGTACACTTGAATAAATGTGTATTCTGTTGTTTTAGATGAATATATATAAAGTACATTTGTTTTAATGTTTACTTATTTTGTTTGACTGTTCCATCCATTGATGTAAGTGAGGTGTTTAAGTCCTTGGTTATTATTGTTAAATTGTCAATTTCTTCCCTTATGTTTGTCAATATTTGCTTTATGTATCTAAGTACTCTTATTTTTTTCAAGTCTAGTGAGTCAGTGTATGAGCTTTGCGGTTCTATAGTTTTCATGGACATATTCTACCTTAGTATATAGTATATAGTATATAGTATATAGTTTTCAAAACCAGGTGTTTGAGAGGCTCATCTTACCCATGCAGGTACCAAGGGCTTTTTGTGGAACTTAAATCCCTTATTGCTCAGAGGAAGGTTCCAAGCCTTTGAGATACCTCCTGATGGTGAAATGCCATAACTATGTTTTTTTTTTCTTAGAAGGACCACATGTTTGCCTCTCCTACTAGGTGTTGTGCCTTTTTGAGGAAGTTCTCTTTGGAGAAAATTAATCCATGTGTAGTTGTAGACGTCTTGTGTCTCTGTAAGGGGAGGTGATCTCAAGATCTTCCTACATCACCTCTTGAATTCCTCTGACATATTTTCTTTAACCCAGAACTTAAATATTTTTATATTATATAAAATGTTGAGATGAATTAATGAATACATTGTATATAAATATTTGTTTATGGTTATTTATAATAACTTTTGCTTATATTATTTTGTGTAGTTTCTGAAATAATACCATGTTTAATTATGATTAATAGTAAACATTGATAAGACTCTTTACCAAGATTTTAAGATATAATGCCCTAGCAAGGAACCTGGACCTGGTTCTAATATTTATGGTATGAGCTTTCAAATGTAGACACAATAATCACCCTTTTGAAAAAAAAATTTTATAGTATTTATCTAACACTGGATTTACTATCTTAGCTGTAAAGGTAAGTATACAGACTTCTACTTGATACTTTCTACAATAATAGCTCTTATCTAAACATACAGGGAGTTCTTGTAAAAAACTAACCACTAAAATTAAGGTAAAAATAATGCATCTTGAATTATTAACTATTAAAAGGCACAGTAATACAAGAGCATCTATGGATTTTCAAAGCACATTTCAAGTGAATTGAAAGCCTGGCAATTTAGGCTATGACTTTAGTCAAGTGAAGCTTATGCAGTTAGGTCTAAGCTGTGATACAAGATCTCATTCAATCTTACACAAAATATCCATGTTGAATAAGTATTCCTGTGTTGCCTCTGACAAAACCTGACTGGAGAGTCATGACAGAGACCTTCTAAGTTCTAGAAAAAGGCCAGGATTTCTTCAAGAGAAAACCACTCACTATTTGAAAACCATTTTCAGGCATGCTGTTGGGCACAAATTGAGATGGAAAGCCTGACCATTAAACATCAAGTGGCTATGTGGCCAGGGCTACTCTTCACAAAATGGCTATTGTAATATCCATCAGATAACCATTTTGGGCAGGAGCATCAACAATCCATTATATGATGAAAATCTTGCTGTTGGAATTGGACAGGATCAGTTACAATGGACCCAGAAAATTACATGAACAAGGGGTTCAGAGCTCCATTATTTCTGTTGCAATGATCTCTCTTCTGAAACTTAAACCTGTGGCCTCATGGGGAAAAATCAAAGCCTGACTCACATAGAGAAGATATGGCCTGTTGTAAGAATATACATGGGCACACCACAGGGTGGAGCAAGTGCTTGGTTATTCAGGACACAGAAGAGCAAAACTCAAAAGATCAAAGTAAAGAGATTCCAGAGTAGAGGTAGGTGATGGACCTAGTAGAAAGGATCCAAATGCAAAAAAGCACTTAACAATATGGTGGGTATATGACACATCCAGTGGATGCTGGCTATGATCAATACCCTGCTATACCACTGATTATAAAATTGACTCATAAATAAAGTGGATACATTTGTAGAGATGGAAACTATACATAATGCCAACAGTGTATGCTTTCTTTCATTACTGCAGATCTAACTACTATTATTTTGGATGTTTCATCAGCAGGAAGCCTGAAGGAGAACAACTATCCATTCAGTGGAAAGTTGAATATATTAGACCTCTTCCAGCCTGACATGAGTAGCAAATTTCCTTGTTGTAAATAAGGCCTCACTCCAAACACCACTATTCAAGAACTTAGAAAATCACAGATATACTGACATGGAATCCAAGATAATTCAGCCCCAGACCAAAGGACTAATTTTGTAGTTTTGTGCAATAACTACAAAGTATGTGCAATAACAGAAACAGGTATAAATGATCCATTATTTCTAACATATATCAAAATACCAGGAAATACCTGGACTAAGACTGATGTTCAACTAGGGCATTAACTTAGGGATCAACACTATGGTTGCTTCCCTCTAGCATATTACAAATTCAATAAGACAACATCCAATATGTTGTGTTATAGCCTCTATAGTTAGAAGATATGGTATGAGAACCAAATGATGGAATTAAAATTAGCTTTCCTATCTATCACTCCTAGTGATTGACTGACATCTAGAAATTGTGCTCTGCTTCTCTATAAACTGAACTCTGCTGGTTAGGAGTCTTGGTTCCCAGCAAAACAACATTATCATCAGAGAACACAAGTTTGAATCTGAGGCTTTGAATGTTTCTAATAACTCTTTTAGATCATTGGGGCGAGACGAAGTTACATTGGTGGGAGTATTAGCTTCTAATGATTATGAGGAATTGGAGCTACTGCTACATAAAAGGGGCAGGGAAGGTTATTTCAAAAACTTGGAGAATCCAATGGAGAGTCTTCGGTTGTTCCATATCTATAATAAGGGTGAACAGACAAATGTAGTAACCACAGCTTGACAAAGGCAAGGCAAGGCAATCAAAGCTCAGCCTCCTCAAAGATGAAGATGTGAGCTGCCTCATCATGCAGCATATGTTTCAGTGAGCCTATTCAATTTTTAATCTTTTTAAAAAGTGCTTTCTAATATTTCTTGAGCAAAAAGTAACTATCTTTATTTCCTATAGTTAAGACATATAACTAAATCTGGTCTTAATTCATTTTATGATACTAAAAAATTATTAAATACTTTCAACAAATACTTAGAAAATGCATATTCATATATCATTAAAAAGAAGGTATTTGGTATTAGCTCAGTTACCAGGTGATGCCTAGAAGCAAATTTATTCAATGCCATATGGATTTCAATTCAATGACACCCAGACCCACACCTTCATTGGTGGACATTTTTGGAAGGTCATGTCTACAATTAATGTGTTGATTATTATGATACTCTCATTGAAATTTTATTTTATTTTTAAGATTTTATTTATTATTTTTAGAGAAAGGAGAAGGGAGAGAGGCAGAGCAGGAGAGAGGCATCAATGTGTGTTTCCCTTTCACCTGCCTCCAGCTACGGACCTGGCTGGAAACCTGACTTGCAACTTGGTTATGTGCCCTGGTTGGGAATTGAACCAGCAACCTTTGGGTTTGCAAGCTGGCACCTATCCAGGATAGGCTGCACCACTAGCCAGGGCAAGATTTTCTTTTTTTATTCTCAAGTGCTTCAGTGAACTTTGCCCAATGTTACTTAGCTAGATTCTCCAGAAGTACTGGTTTTTTAAATATTTTTTTGAATATTTTATTTTTTATGCTGCTATAGTTGTCCATATTTTCCCCCCTTTGTCACTCTCCTCCCAGCCTGCTACCCACTTCCATAATCAGTCCTCTTACCATTGTCCATGTTCATGGATTCTTCATGTATGTTCTTTACCTTCCATCAGTCAGTCCCCACTTCCCCATCCCCTCTTACAATTGTTAGACTGTTCCATGATTCTATGACTCTGGTTCTCTTCTGCTCATTAGTTTATTTTGTTCATCAAATTCCTCTTATAAGTGAGATTACATGGTATTTGTCTTTCACTGAGTGGCTTATTTCACTTAGCATCATCATCTCCAGTTACATCCATGCTGTCACAAGAGATAGGAGTTCCTTCTTTTCTCCTGCTATGTAGTATTCCACTGTGTAGATGCAGTACAGATTTTATCTATTCAGCTACTGATGGGCACTTAGGCTGTTTCCAGGACTTGGCCATTGTAAATAGAGCTGCTACAAACATGGAGATGTATAAATTCTTTTGAATTGGTGTTTGGGAAATCTTATGGTATATTCTCAGTAGTGGAATTGCAGGGCCAAAGGGCAATTCTATTTTTTAAGGAAATCTCATGCTATTTTCTGTAGTGGCTGCACCAGACTGCTTTCCCACCAGTAGTGCACTAGAGTCCTTTTTTTCTCCACAGCCTCACCAGCACTTGTTGTTTGTTGATTTATTAATGATAGTCATTTTGGCAAGTGTAAGGTAATATCTCATTGTATTTTAATTTGCATTTCTTTGATGGCTAGCAATGCTGAGCAATTTTTTTATATGTCATGTGCCATCGTATGTCCTCCTTAAATGTCTATTCAGGTTCTTTGCCCATTTTTTAACTAGATTATTTGTCTTTCTAGTGTTGAGTTTTATAAGTTCTTTATATTTTTTTGGACCACCATCTTACACTATACACCAGAATAAACTCAAAATGGATTAAAGACTTAAATATGTTGTGATACTATAACAACCCTAGAAGAAAACATAAGCAGTAAAATTGCAGATATCTCACACAGCAATATTTTTACCAATATATTTCCTAGGGCAAGGAAAATAAAGGGAAAAAATGGGACTACATCAAATTAAAAAACTTCTTCATGGCTAAAGAAACCATCATAAAAATGAAAATGGAACTTGCTATATGGGAGAACATATTTGCCACTTTGATTGTGTTTATTTCATAAGTTCAGAAATACTAAATGGTTGATTCTCAAATATTATTTGAGTTGTCAATCTCAATAGCCCTAAAATTGCTTTTCTTGGTTTATTTCAATTTATTCAACAGTTCAAAATTTATATATTTTAATATGTGTTTCTCTTGAATTGTGCTTGCTATGTTCACATCTCTATTTATGTAAGTATATTTTTATCTTAACCACCAACCTTTATCTAACAAAATCCTAATTAAGGTTTATCTTAAGTATTATCCAGAAGATTTCTTCTGTGATTAATCTAATTTAATGTTATTCATCCTGAGTTTTAGTATCTTTGTCACCTAGATCTTTAATTGTTTATGTAGCCCTTATCACAGAGTATGTTGTTTATGCTATGGTATATTGATAAGTTTTTAAATTTCATATTATTTATTTTTAATTTATTTATTACAAGACCAAGTTAACCATAATGTAACATGTACTGTAGATAGCAATATTTACTCTCTTTCACCCTACCTAACTTCTAGATTGTAAGTTATTTGAAGGGAAGTAATTATGAATTTTGTTTTAATATTTTGTTGCCATGAAGAAGCTTTAAAGTCTAATGTACATCCACTAAATCAATGTAGAATAAATGAGTCCTTAATGTTCACAGTGAGTTTCCTTTTGACAAACTGGTGGTAAAGTATGTTTCCATTACTTAACATAGTTATACAAGCAGAAGTAGGGCACTAAAAAATACGGCATTATCTTCTAGAGAGCAGACCCTTTGTAAACAGTATTCCCTCACTAGGTGAGTGTTCTAGGAACCAATTTGTATCAGTGCACCAGCTGGCATTGCTATGAGGAGCTACATTTGGCTTCAGTGAATTTTTCTTGAAGACTCTCAATACATTTGCCCATTTCGTTATGGGTGATTTATGAGCATACCTGCCCATACCACACTGAGTTCAGATGTTTTTGATCAAAAATAGCATGACCTTTATGCCCCACCCTCCCTATTCACCAGATATTGCTCCAGGTGATTTTTATTTGTGTACTCAGATGATAAAAGTCCTTAAAGGGAAATGTTCTGCTGGTGTCATAGAGGTGAAACAAAAAGCAGAAGAAGCACTGAACAGCATCAAAATCAATGAGTTCAAAAACTGTTTTGGACAGTGGAAAAAATGTCTCGATAGGTGTATTGCATCAAATGGAGGTGACTGAAGTTTTAATATGTAAGAATACACATTTTTAATTTCAGGTTTTTGGGTCCCTCCCTCATATTAATATTATGCTGAAATAGCTTTTATTATATTTTTCCAAGGCTATTTAAGCATTAGCATAGTAGAAAAATATAGTGGAGAAGTTTATGATTTCTAGTAACTAATGCTTATCATATGGGAATTTAAGAAGGTAATTAAGTTATTCCAGATAGTTGCTTAACAGTGAAGAACACAAATTTATGTGGACCATCATAGATATGACAGAAAGCCTTCCAGAGTGATATGAAAATGTTGAAATCCATTTGTACTTAATTTGGATACTAATTACATCAAGTCTGCTTGTTGCAATATAAATATAATTATGCACAGATAATTTATGCATAATTTTACTATCCTTTAAATGTCATAAAATGTTCTTTTGAATAAGATTAAATTAATCAGATTTGAAAGTCAACCAATGTCATATGTGTTAATGTAGGATTAAATGCAATGATAACTTTTTATCTAAAAATAAAGTAGCTGAAAGGCAAATAAATGAGTAATGATATAAGTGCTAGGAATTTTGAAAAAATACACAATATTTTGCTAGTTTGTTGAAATACATATCCTGAAAACTTTAAGCCATGTATAACTCTGAGTGTCTATAATTATACAATTTAGAAATATTAAAATCTTAACATGGGCTCTGGCTAGTGTAGCACAGTGAATAAGATGCTGGTCTGTGAACCCAAAGGTCACTGGTTTGATTCCCAGCCAGGGCACATAACCAGGTTGCAAGCCAGTTCTCCAGCCAGGTCTGTAGCTGGAGGCAGGTGAAAGTGAACCATATTGATGTCTCTTCCTCTCTGCCTCTCTCCCTTCTCCTTTCTCTAAAAAAAAATAAAAATAAAAATCTTAACATGTTTTTTAAGCCTAAGGTTATCATTTTTACAAAGTCTTTATACTGATAAGCATGAAATATTTGTAAAAATATTAAATATTTTTATCTTATTCAGTATTAATAACAGACTTACATAGCAACATAGAAGTTATTCGTGGTCACTTGCGGACTATGGATGGAGACATAGAGTACTAGCCAACAAAAACTGAAGCTGGGAAGTAGGTCAGATATAAGAATTTTGCAGGTTCATTAAATTAGATACATAGTTCAATGAGCAAGCCCAGAAAAAAATAATTAAGGACAGAGGTAATTACACATGCTTACTCAGAACTCAGGATAAAAATGGGAGAATTAGCAAAATTAGTAGGATGATTGTGTGCTTTATGTGATACTGACAGTTTGAGAAGAGTGAAGAAGTCAAGTGGAAATGTCCAATAAGTAACTTAATATGTGTATCTGGAGTTCAGCTGAGATGTTTAAGATGACCATCAGTGTCTAAATTACAATTGAAGCAACAGAAGACATTACATTCCCTGATTTCAAATTATACTACAAAGCAGCAATAATCAAAACAGCATGCTGATGGCAGAAAAACAGACACCAATGCACAAACCAATGGAACAAAATTGAGAACCCAGACATAAACCCACATGTATATGAGCAAATAACTTTGATAAAGGAGCCAAAAACATACTAGAGAAAAAGATATCTTTTGCAATAAATGGAGCTGGCAAAATTGTAAAGCCACATGCAAAAAGGATGAAACTAAACTGATATTTGTCATATGTCACCATACAGAGAAATTAACTCAAAATGAATCAAAGACCTAAAATAAGACCTAAAATAATAAATTACCTAGAAGAAAACATAGGTACTAAACTTATGGACCTTGGTCTTCTTGAAGATTTTATAAATATGACCTCAAAGGTGAAGAGAGTAAATGCAAAAATAAAAGAATGGAACTGTAGCAAACTAAAAATCTTCTGCACAGTAAATGAAATATTAATAAAGCAATAAGGCAACCAACCAAATGGGAGAAGATATTTGCAAACAATACCTCTGATAAGGGATTAATATCTAAAATAAAGACCTCATGCAACTCAACAACAACAAAATTCAATTAAAAAATGAGTGAGGGTCTAAACAAATTCTTCTCCCAAGACATACAAACAATAAATGTATGAGAAGCTCAACAACATCCACTATTAGTGATATTCAAATAACAACTTAAATAAGGTGAAACAATTTTTGACTTCCTTACTCTCCAGGTTCCCTTACTTGCTGTTTATGAGAAGGAGCTTACTAACTGTCTGCAGGTGAAGCCAGATGTGACTGTAATGGATTTACTGGTCTCTGTAGGGCTGAATCACATGATGCACAGAAATGATATAAATTAGCCAATAACTGCCAGTTTTATATCCTGAAAAAACAACAGAAAGGCTAGAGTGAATATTAACATTATGGTCTTCCACAGAAGCATGGGTGGTAAAACCTAAATTTTCTCCATCAACATGGCTAGTTTCCCTGCTAGTGTCTCTGCTCCCTCCAACACACACACAATCACACACCCCAATAATAAACATACTCAGAAAGGTGCCGAAAGAAGACATATGCACATGCTATATATTTTTAAAAAGAGGCAGGGAATGAAAAGAAATGCCAAGATGTCAGCTTTTCTACCAACCCAAATCAAACTCTAGCATTATAATTTCTCCTGAGCCCTGGCCAGTGTGGCTCAGTTGGTAGGAGTGTCAGCCAGTCCTGGGCATGTATGGGAGGCAACCAATTCATGTTTCTTTCTCACATCGATGTTTCTGTCTTTCCCTTCTCTGACTTCCTCTCTATCTAGAAGCAATATTAAAACATTTTTAATATTTTAGTGAGGATTAAAACAGTTTTTCTTCTGAATTCCTTTAATAGACTACTTCCTTAATAAAATAAGGCCAGGCCAAAATATTCTAAAAGGACAGTTCACTGAGGTTTTGGGTTTAAATGCATTTTACAAATTAAATCAATTGTCTTTCAGATGTTACACTAAGTAAAAATTTTGACTTATAGCAAATCAAAGTCTTTTAAAAATGCATTTCAGAACATTACATGATTTAGGAAAGCCTTCTTGGAAACTGAAAATGTCACCATGCAGATAAATGACAATCATCTTTATGGGTTTCCAGAAAAGTCTATAAAGATTTTTAATTTTGAAGAGAAGTGTAAGTTCATGAAAATTTTGAAGTACCTCTTCCAAATAAAGCATTTTATAATGCCAAAACAGTAAACATTAGTATATCAAAGTTATATTGAAAATTAACATTGAATTCAAAATCTTTGGAAATGAAGTCACTTGCTATCCCACTGCCAATCTTAATATTGAAAATTCTATGACTCATTCAGTTTTAAAATTAAAATAATTATTTTAAATTTATTCCAAGGTACTTTATTTTTCTTATTGCTATAGTAAATGGGATTTTTCCTTAATTTCTCCTTCTGATATTTTAATGGAATTAAAATAATCATTACTAAGCATGTCTCTAATATTTTTGCTATTAAGGAGTAGTTTTAATACAAGTTTTAAAAAATATTATTTTTAGATGAAGTTAATTATCTCTCATATAAATATTTATTCATACCAAATTTTTAAAAATATACACAACACAAGGGTACATAAGTATATCAGAATATAAATGTATATTCTGATAAATTTGGAATAATAATTTTTTTAAATGGGGAAAATATCATCATAGCAGTAAATCAATCTACTAATGTGTCTGTTCAATTAGAAGTGCTGTATTCTTTTTGTCTTACTCTCTTTTCTAAACCAATTCCAAAATAAAATGTACTAAGTTGTTAAATCAATAGTTTGAAAGAGCACATCTCCATATAAAACAATGCAAATGGTGACAAGAGTAAATAAATCTTTATATGTCCTTGCTGCAAAAATATCTCTTGAAACCAGTAAGATAAATGAATGGCTAATTGTTTTGTGTATTTAAATAAATATGTTTAATAATTCAAAAATCTTATAAAAGTTACTTTATTCCTACCAGATAAATAGTAAAGCAGAAAGTTTATTTCTGTATTTTTACCATCTTGGGGAGTACAACCAGACAAAAGTCCAGTTATTTGAATCCATACATTTGTCCATGCAGTTATATTTAATTGGGCTACAGGAATAAAACAGAGAGCCTAGGAAAAATATCTCTTCTCTAGATTCTGAGAAAACCTAAGTTTTACAAGGCCAAATAATAAGGATATGTTCATTTCAATTAGATATGACCAGATATATTACATTAAGATTGAGATTTTTTTATCCTTGCTTATTCTATTATAGTAGTCCCAATTTTCCCCTTTGCCCTCCTCTGCCTAGCCCACACCCTTCTCCCACACTCAATCCCCACACCATTGTCATACCACTGTCCATATCCATGGTCATTCATACATGTTCTTTGACTAATCATTTTCCTTTCTTTTCATCTACCTCCCCACCTTTTCCTTTGGCAGCTGTCATTCTGTTCCTTATTTGCACACCATTGGTTCTTTTTAGCTTGTTAGTTTCTTTTGTTCGTTAGATTCTTCTTATAAGTGAGATAATAAGGTATGTATCTTTCACTGATTAATTTTTAAATAATCATATCAGTGTATAGGTATAAAATAAGTACTCTATTAAATATTAGTAAGGAAACAAATGGTCATAACGTTTCTGGTGTAGAGGAGATATTTTATGATATATAAATCTGTAAAAATATGTGTACACTTTGATCAGTTTTTGTATTAAGAAAATACTCATGCCTAAGTACAGAACAGTATCTACAAGGATGCAAATTTTAAATACCAAAAATGACAAATATAGAATTTATTAAATAATGTAATATATTTATACAGTGAAATACTGTGAGGTTAAAAATGATGAAAGTTTACTGATTGTGATAAAAGTATGTTAAGAATATGTTGTTAATTGAAATATTGCAATATTTATTTCCGCATTTTTGAAGTTGGTAAAAATTAAATAATATGAAAGATGCTTATTTAGTTATTTTCTAGTAAAAAGGTAACTGCTTTTTTTTTTAGTTAGATATTACCTCGCCCAAATCCTCAGGGTTTATTCCATCAAGGTCCTGTTTATAGATCACTAAATCTCCCCCTTGTTCCAACCCCAACTGGTTGATCTAGGAAACCAATCTGAACCAATTACATGTTTCTCAAAATGTCTTCTAAGAGAGAAAATATATTACCTGTAGTTATATTTGTAATATGTAAACTTGTGAGATGTCAGAAATAACATTTACTATGTGGTATGAAAAACAGAGAAAGATACTCTGAAGAGAACATGCTGGACAAAGCCAACATTTGGGAACAAAGATCAGAGGGTGAATAAAAGAACTTGCAGCATTTCAAACTGAATCCACTGTGTCTGAGCCCTAGCTTCAGACTTGAGTTTAACTCAATAAAAGCATAGTATCTATATAATAAATCCATTTCAGCTTACAAAATAAGACTCACTGTGCGTGAGTTTTTATTATATGTCAATAACAATGTTTTCTACTAAAGTCCTGGACAGATAGTCATTTAAATGTTAATAGTGGTTATTAATACATAGTAGAATGATAGGCATTCTTTCTTGAGACTATGGAAAATTATAATGCCTGACTTGTAGAAAGTCATTTTATTTACAAATAACAACATGGATAAAATTTAAACATATAAAAATATTTAAATATTTTTTTTAAAATGTGAATTCATAGAATAATGATGGAAAACACACACTTAAAAGTTTTTAGAATGCTTTAAAACTGCTGATGTATTACAGTTATGTACTACCTAATATTTTGATTGACAATGAACTACATATTTCATAATGTTCCCATAATATTTTAATACCTTTGAAAAATTCCTTTTACCTAATGACATTGTAGCCATTGTAATGTCATGCAATGCATTACCCACATATTTGTGGTGATGCTGATGTAAACAAACCTACTGCATTTTCAGTGGTGTAAAAGTAAGTATATGCAATTATGTATAGTACTTAATACAAGGTCATGATAATAAATTATTATTCTAATGGTTTATTTGTTTAGTATATTACACTTTTTATCATTATTATTTTTAATGTAATTTTGATGTATTATATCCATCTCCTTTTTCCTCCCCTCTGTCCCCTTCCCCACCCACCCACATCCCCCCAAAGTCAATCCCACTTGTAGTCCATTTCCATGGTTCTTCCATGCTAGTTCTTTAACTAAACTGCTCCCCTTCTTTGTTTTCTCCTCCCCTTCCCCCCTCTCCTCTGCCCACAAAAGGTCTATTCATTGTATTCATGTATCTGGTTCTGTTTTGCTTATTTCTTTGTTTTGTTCATTATTGTCCTGTAATGGGTGAGGTCATACGGTATTTGTCTTTCACTGACTGGCTTATTTCGCCAAGCATAATACTTTTTAGTTCCATCCATGTTGTTGCAAAGGTTAGGAGTTCCTTCTTTCTTTCTGCTATATAGAATTCCATTGTGTAAATGTACCAAAGTTTTTTGATCCAATCATCCACTAATGGGCACTTAGGCTGTTTCCAGCACTTGGCTATTGTAAACTGCACTGCTATGAACATAGGGGTACATAGGTTCTTATGGATTGGTGTTTCAGGGTTCTTCATATATAGTCCTAGTAGTGGAATTGCTGGATCAAAGGCAGATCCATTTTTAATTTTTTAAGGAAACCCCATACTGTTTTCCACAGTGGCTTCACCAGCCTGCATTCACACCAGCAATGCACCAGGGTTCCCTTTTCCCCACATCCTCGCCAACACCTGTTGTTTGTTGAATTGTTGATGATTGCCATTCTGACAGGTATGAGGTGGTACCTTATTGTGGTTTTAATTTGCATCTCTCTGATGGCTAGTGATGTTGAACATTCTTTCATATGCCTTTGGGCCCTTTGTATGTCTTCTTCAGAGAGTTGTCTGTTCAGGTCCTTTGTCCATTTTTTAATTGGGCTGTCTGGCTCCCTGGTGTTGAGTTGCATAAGTCCTTCAAATATTTTGGAGATCAAACCCTTGTCTGAGGTATCATTGGCAAATATGTTTTCCCATACAGTTGGCTCCCTATGAATTTTACTGGTGTTTTTTTTAGCTGAACAGAAATTTTTCAGTTTGATATAGTTCCATTTGTTGATTTGTTCTTTTATTTCTTTTGCCCTTGGAGAAATATCAGTAAACATATTTCTGTGTAGGATATCTAAAATTTTACTGCCTATATTTTTTTCCAGGACCTCTATGGTGGCACTGCTTGTTTAAATCCTTTATCCATCATCCATCTTGAGTTTATTCTGGTGTATAGTATAAATTGGTGCTCTAGTTTTATCTTTTTGCATGTTGCTGTCCAGTTATCCCAACCCCACTCACTAGTTGAAGAGAACTGTTTTCACTCTATTTTATGTTCCTTTCCGTTTTGTCAAATATTAATTCACCATAGAGTCCTGGGTTTATTTCTGGGCTCTCTATTCTGTGCTATTGATCTATATGTCTATTCTTATGCCAGTACCAGACTGTTTTGATTACAGTAGCCTTGTAGTATAGTTTGATATCCAGTATTGTGATTCTTCCTACCTTGTCCTTCTTTCTCAAGATGGCTGTGGCTGTTCCTGGGTTTTTTTTGGTCCCATATAATTTTTGATGTATTTTTTCTATTTCTGTGAAGTATGTCATTGGTATTTTAATTGGGATTGCATTGAATCTATAGATTGCTTTGGGTAGTATGGACATTTTAATGATGTTAATTCTTCCCATCCATGAACATAGTATGTGCTTCCATTTATTTGTATCTTCCTTAATTCCTTTCTTCAATGTTCTGTAGTTTTCTGAGTACAGGTCTTTTACCTCCATTGTTAAGTTTATCCCTAAGTACTTTATTTTTCTTGTTGCTATGGTAAATGGGATTCATTTTCTAGGTTCTATCTTTGATGTTTCATTATTGGTATACAAAAATGCTTTTGATTTCTGAATATTGACTTTATATCCAGCTATTTTGCTAAATTTGCTTATGAGGTCAAGTAAGTTTTTGGTGGAGTCTATCAGGTTTTGTATGTACACTGTCATGTCATCTGCAAATAATGAGTTTTATATCCTTCTTTCCAATTTGGATACCTTTGATTCCTTTATCTTCTCTGATAGCTATGGCTAGAACTTCCAAGGCGATGTTGAACAGAAGTGGAGAAAGTGGACAGCCTTGTCTTGTCCCTGATCTTAGGGGGAAAGCTTTTAGCTTTTGCCCATTGAATATGATGTTTGCTTCAGGTTTCTCATATATGGCCTTTATGATGTTGAGGTATGCTCCCTCTATTCCCATTTTGCTAAGTGTTTTTATCATAAATGGTTGCTGTACTTTATCAAATGCTTTTCATCATCATATGATCACATGGTTTTTGTCTTACATTTTGTTGATTATGGGGTGTATTACAGTTATTAACTTGCAAATGTTGTACCATCCTTGCATCCCTGGTATGAAGCCCGCTTGATCATGGTGTATGATCTTTTGAATGTATTGATGGATCTAGTTTGCTAATATTTTGTTGAGAATCTTAGCATCTGTGTTCATCAGAAATATTGGCCTATAATTTTCCTTCGTAGTTGTGTATTGACCTGGTTTTGGGATTCAAATAATATTGGCCTCATAGACAGTGTTTGGAAGTCTTCCCACTTCTTGGATATTTTGGAATAGGTTGAAAAGGATAGGAGTTAGTTCTTCTCTAAATGTTTGGTAGAATTCACCTGTGTATCCATCTGGTCTGGGGCTCTTGTGCTTTGGGAGATTTTTGATTACTTCTTCAATTTCACTAATTGTTATTGGTCTATTCAGGATTTCTGCTTCTTCTGGATTCAGTTTTGGTATATTATGCATTTCCAGAAATGTGTCCATTTCACCCAGGTTATCATATTTCTTATCACATAGTTGTTTGTAGTAATTTCTTACAATCCTTTGTATTTCTGAAGTATCAGTTGTATTTCTCCTGTCATTTCTGATTTTGTTTATATTTGTGTCCCCTCCCTCTTTTTCTTGATGAGTCTGGTTAAATGCTTGTCAATTTTGTTTATTTTTTCAAAGAACCAGCTCCTAGACTTGTTGATTCTTTGAATTGTAATTTGAGTCTCAAAGTAATTTAATTCTGCTCTGGGCTTTGTTTGTTGTTGCTTCTCTAGTTCTTGCAGCTTTATGGTTAGGTTGTTTGTATAAGCTTCTTCTGATGTTCTGAGGTAGCCTTGTATTGCTATGAATTTCCCTCTGAGGACTGCCTTTGCTGTGTCCCATCGGTTTTGGGCTGTTGTGTATTCATTGTCATTTGTTTCCAGAAACTTTTTGATTTCATCTTTGATCTAATTGTCAACCTATTCATTACTTAAAAGCATGTTAATCAGTCTCCCTGAGTTAGAGGGTTTTTGTTTTATTCTCTTCAGATTGGTTTCTAGTTTCAGTCCATTGTGATCTGAAAAGATGCTTGGCATGATTTCAATTTCCCTGTATTTGTGGAGGCTTGTCTATTTTTGAGAATATTCCATGTGCATTTGGAAAGAATCTGTATTTTGCTTCTTTGGGGTGAACGGTTCTGTATATATAAGTTAGGTCCATGTCCCGTGGAGTGTGTTGTTCAATGCCACAATATCCTTGGTGTTTTTTTTTTGTTTGTTTGTTTGGAAGATCTGTCCATTGTTGATAGTGGGTTATTAAAATCCTCTGCTATTTGTGCATTGCTGTCTATATCCTTATTGAAGTCCTCCAAGATTTTCCTTATATATTTGGGAGCTCCTATGTTGGGTGCATATATGTTTACCAGAGTTATATCTTCTTGATGGATTGTTCCCTTAAGTATTATGAAATGTCCTTCTTTGTCTCTTTTTATGGCCTTCATCATAAAATCTATTTTGTCTGAAATAAGTATTGCTACTCCAGCTTTTTTTTTTAATTTCCATTTGCTTGATATGTATTTTTCCATCCTTCACTTTCAATCTGTGTTGATCTTTTCTTCTGAGGTGAGTCTCTTGAAGATAGCATATATGTGAGCCATTTTTTCTCATCCATTCAGCAACCCTATGTCTTTTGGTTGGCATATTTAAACCATTTACATTTAAAGTTATTATTGATTGATATTTATTTATTGACATTTTTCCCCTTTGTACCTGTGTTCCTCTCTGTCTCTCTCTGTTTCTTCATTTTTTTTTAAAGCAGGCCCTTTAGCATTTCTTGTAATGCTAGTTTGGTAGAGATGTATTCTTTTAATCTTTTGTCTGGGAAACTCCTTATTTCTCCTTCCATTTTAAATGAAAGCCTTGCTGGATAGAGTATTCTTGGTTGCAGGCCTTTGTTTCCCATTACTTGGAATATTTTTTGCCATTCTTTTCTGGCTTGTATTGTTTCTGTTGAATAATCATTTGATAACCTTATCAGAGCCCCCTTATATGTTATTAGTTGATTCTCTCTTGATGCTTTTAGGATTTTCTCTTTGTCTTTGAAATTTGCCATTTTCCATAGCTGGTGGCAAGTGGAAGGCAACCATACATTGATGTTTCTCTCCCTCTCTGCCTCTCTTCCTTCCTCTCTCTCTCTGAAAAATAATAAATAAAATCTTTAAAACATTTTTTTTTCTGTTTTAATTATAATGTGTCTTGGAGTGGGTCTGTTTGGATTTATCCTCATTGGGACCCTCTATGCTTCCTGAACTTGAGTAACATTTTTGCTAATCATGTTAGGGAAATTTTCTATCATTACGTTTTTGAACAAGTTTTCCATTCCTTGTTTCTGTTCTCCTGGTATCCCTATGATATGGATATTATTGTGTTTCATATTGTCCTGCAGCTCTCTTAACACCTCTTCATTCTTGTTCAACCTTTTTTCATTCTGTTGCACTATCTTAAAATATTTTTCTACATTGTTCTCCATCTCACTGATTCGATCCTCTGCCTCCTCTAACCTACTGTTGATTCTTTCTACTGTATTCTTCAATTCAGAAATTGTATTCATCATTTTCTCCTGGCTCTTACTGATAGTTTCTATGTCCTCTTTAATGCTGGTGTAGCTCTCAGTAAGTTCCTTGTAGCTTCCCTGGAGTTATTCTTAGTTCCCCTGGAGTTGTTTATAGTTTTCTTTGAGCTAGCTGAGCTCATTGACCTTCTCTATCACTATTATTTTGAATTCCCATATTTGATAGTTTGCTTGCCTCTGTTTCATTTAGTGATCTTTCTGGGGATTCCTCCTTTTTTTTTGGTGATGGACTGATTCTTTTTTCCCTCATTTTGAGTGTCTGATTTTGCTTGTTTATGTCTTGGATTAATCTGCTTTGATTCCCTGCCTTCTTGGAGTGCCCTTCTGTGTTAGAAGATTTGTGGAGTTCAATGTTGCATTCTCCCAGATTTCCTCAACTTGTTGCTCTTGGGGTGCCCTTTATGGCATTAACTGGGGCTGTCTAGTTGTACTTTGGATTTGTTGTACGTGCTGCTCCTTTCATTCCAGTTGGCTGATTGAGAGACTCCTTCTATCCCATCTCATACACTGTTTTTGAGCTGTTCATAAAACAGAACCACAAGTCCAGGCAAAATAACCACACCTTCAGAGATATCTTTCTCCTGTAATCCCCCTTTTGACTGCCTATGAACCTAGCTAAATACCCATGCCCTCCAAGGTAACCCCCACTTTTAATCACACACTCAGCTGCAACTGAGCCAGTCTTAATAGAAATGTAGATATGATAAGACTGTTATAAATGGGGAAAAATGAGTAAGTCGACTATAGATAATTTTGAAAGATGCAAAGGAACAGCAAAGATAGTAGGGATGCAGGACAGAAAGCCAACTTATCTCTTATATTGAAATGGGGATGGGGAAACTCAGAATGCCTCAAGTGCGAGTGAACAATATAAGCCTATATATATAGTTGCCATGTCTGCCTCCCTGTCCACCCTTAATGAACACTGATTGGTCAAGGTGGAGCCAGGACCCATGTGCTTTTAGCAGAAAAAAAAAATGTATAGTCCCTAGCAGTACACCCACGAAACAGAACAAAACAAAACAAAAAATAAAAATAAACAAAAAGTTTCAAATGGCTGGGAAGGGGAAAAATACTTAGATTTTTAGAGGACTGGGAATGAATTGTAGCAGGAAAGTGAGTGGACTTTAAGACAAGAGTAAGAAGAGGTCTTGGGTATTTAGGTGGATGGAGATAGGGGAGGAGTAAAAATATGGGAATTGGGATACACTATGATATAAATAGAATTTACTTAAAATGCATTAATTGTGAGGGTTGGAAGTAACTTTTGAAAAGGATATGTTAGGGATTAATAGTTCATGTAGCTCTCGGTGTAACTCAGGTGCTTGAGATTAGCAGTGATCCATTTCCTGTTTCTGCCTCTTTTTCTTGGTCAAGTCTCTGCAGTCTGCAGTCTACAGTCAAGCTGTGTGATCTTGGAGTGGCAGGGACTATGGATGTCACAGTCAGCGCTGATTCTGAGTGTCAGCCCCTGGTAGGCTGACCTTCCAGTAGCCTAGCTGGGTTTCTGCACAGCTGGTGTTTTGGGGTTCTCCCTTCTCACTGGTTTTGTGTGAAGAACTGCAGGGTGCTTATGTGCTATTGATGGTTACTCCTCCCCCTCCAGCTCCTCAGAGGAGGTTTTTGCCTGTGATGGGCACATGGCTCCAAAGAGCAGTGGCCTGCAGCTTCGTTTGCTCCTGTGATGGCTGGCCCTCCCCTTCCAGCTCTTCCAGGAGGTAGCCCCTGTCTGCAAAGAGCCCCTGGCTCCTCAGGGGTCCTGCAGCATTGCCTTCCAGCTCTCTGAGGAGATTTTCACCACAGCCTCTTCCAGTGCGCCTGGTTCCCCAGGGGGCCAGCAGCACAGTTTGCCAGTGATGTCTAGCCCTCTCAGTCCACCAGTCCAGCTCTTTGTGGAGGTTTTCACTGCATTTGATGGGCTTCTGGTTCTGTGGGAAGCCCTGTAGCAACAGCGCTGTCAATGGCTAGCCCTTTCCCTCCAGCTCTCTGAGAAGGTTTATGCCACCTGCAGTGGGCACCTGGCTCTATAAGGAGAGCCCAAGCTGTGTGCTGGCAATGGCTACCCGTCCCTCTCCAGCTCTTTGAAGAGGGCTTTGTCACCTGTAATGGGCGTGCCAGTTGCATCAGCAGCAAGTTCCTGGAGCACAAAGTTTCGTTTCCCTGTGCGCAGGTGTTAGGCCTCCTCTCTCACCAGGGCTCTGAGCTGCCCTCTCCCCAGGTAGTGCAGTGGCACAGTTTTCGGCTCTTTCGCTACCCCAGTTGGTGCACTTCCCCTGCTCCCCTCCCTCCTGCTCCCCACAGTCCCCTCCTCCTCCACCTCTGGCCCTAGGAGGTGCTTCCTCTCTCTCTGTCTCCAGATCTCCGCTCTCTCACAGTCCCTCCCCTGCAGGAGTTAAGTTCCTCATTTCCTCCAGAGTTTGCCCTCACTGTCCCACTTCACTGCTCAGATTTCTAGTCACTGGGGAGCCTGAAGCTGTCTTCAGTTAGGGACACCCCTCTGGGTAGAGCCACCACTGCCCAGAGCTGACCTTGACCTGCCAGCCAGTTTAGAACTGTCTCACCTGCTCTCTTGTAGGTCTCTGCAGCCTCTGGGCTGTGCTCCCCTGAGTCCAGATGCTACCGCACCAATTCTTGGTGACCTGCAGACATCTTGTGCTCTCTATCCTATCCTCTAGTTGCTCTGGCACTAAAGCACGCCATCAGCACTGCTCTCTACTCTGTCACCATCTTTTTCTATCATTCTTTTTGAGTATATGCTGTCTACTTATAAAAAAATCTTTATGCTGTGTTAAACCTGTAGCAATTTCATACATTTCCTGTTTACCTTGATTACATCATTTTCTCTTGTGCTTGATTTAATCTCATGCTATTTTGTTTATCATGACTTCTAACTGTACAAAATTTACTGGCTAATGTCAGTAAGAGGCCATGTCAAGTGATTGGACTGGAAACAAAATTAAAAGTGATTAAGAACTATGAATAAAGAAAATCAGTGATGTTTATTCCTCATCAGTCAGAGATGTCCCATTCCACCAAAGCTATGATCCTAAAAGTCAAGAACAAAATGTCAGAAGCTATTCAAAACAAATATTCAGAAACGGCCTTTCAAACATGGAGAAACTTATAATGACATGGATTGAACATCAGACACAAAGTCACATCCCTCTAAGCACCATGATAAGCATGACCAAAGCAAACATTTTGTTGCCATATTTAAAGAAAAGGTTGGACCTAACTACAAGGTTGGGTTTCCTGCTATCTCTGGGTGGATTAACAATTCAAGAATCGTTATTAATTATATAATGTGAATGTGAGTGGCGAGTCTGTGAGTGCTGATGTGCAGGCTGCTGAAGAATGTTGGGAAACACTAGACAAACTGACTGTGGAGGAAAATTACTTACCAGAGCAAATATTTAATATGGATAAAACATCCCTCTTCTCAAAACATCCCCAAAAAGGACTCTCACCCATAAGGAGACCAAGTCAATGCTAGATTTCAAGACTTTTAAGGACAGGATAATAGTCTCAGGTAGGGGCAGTGTTGCAGGCTACACTGGAAAGCCTTTGTGATCTGGAATGGTGAGGATCCCAGGGCCTTTCAGCACTGTCCGGGAGCTCCAAGAACAATAAAAAGTGAAGGATGACTCAGCTATCTTCCAAGTTGCCCCCCCACCCCCAGTTGCTATGCCAGCAAAATGGAGTACTGTTTGAAGAATTACATACCTTTCAAGATTTTGCTTACTGTTCATAATGCCCAGAATATCCTTCATTTTTTTGATGATCTTTACCTCAATATCAAGGTGGTACTTCTCCCTCCGAATACCACCTTTTCGATTCAACCAAGACATCAAAAAGTTTTAGCAACCTTTAATACCTACTACCTGTGAAGGACCTTTGCCCAGGCAATTGCTGGAAGTGAGGAAGACACTGACGCAATTCTGGAAGTATTACAATATCTATGATTATGTCAAGAACCTTGCCTGGACTTGTGATGATAACTCCAAGGAGTGTATGAACAACCTCTGGAAAAAGACACTCAAGAAGTTTGCCCATGACTTGAAAGAATTTGCCAAATATGAGGAGGTTGTGAAAAACAAGAAGGCTGTATTTGAGATGGCAAGCAATTTTAACCTCGTTGTAAATGAGGAGGCCATTGAGGAGCTCCAAGAGGCAATTCCTGAGAAATTGACTAATGAGATTGTTGGAACAGAAACATAGATGAAAAAAAGGCAAGAGAAAAGGAAACTGGTACAGGAAAAAAAGAACCCTTAGAAAATTCACAGAAGGGGGTTAGCAGCAGATTTTGCATGCCTAAACAAGCTCTTTAAAAAGTTTGAAAACAATAGCCTCAACAGCAAATGTGTTCGTTAATAGAGAGGAATGTTTATGGTGCATTATCTATAAATCTCTGATTAAAATAAGTAGCAAAACAAGCAAACCATCATGGACATATTTCTGAAGAGTGACACCACCTCAACAAGACCTTCAGGCAGGTCCTTGAGAAGGTATCCTAGAATAGGACATGGTTGTTCTGGGAGATAAGATCTCTAGACACGTTATTGTCCCTTAAGTCCTGTGAGCCAGACAAAGTGATAGAGGTGGAACACAGTGATACTGATGATCCAGACCCTGTGTAAGCCTAGGCTAATGTGTGTGTTTGAGTATTAGTTTATTTTTTTAAGCAAAAAAGTTTGAAAAGTAAAATAAAAATAGAAAAAAGCTAACAAAATAGAATGTAAAAACTAAAACATTTTTGTATAGCCATACAGTTTTAAGAGAAGTGTTATTATTAAAAAGTTAGTTTTTTTTAAATAAAATGTTTATTAAGCTAAAATGTTGCAATAAGCTAAGATTAATTTATTAAAGAAAAATATCTTTAATAAATTTAGCATAGCTTCTGTGTATAGTCTACAAGACTGTAGAAATCTTCTAAGTCTTCACATTCACTCACTACTCACTCACTGAGTCACCAAGAGCAACTGCCCTATCTGTAAGTTCCATTTGTGGTAACTCCTCTATGTGAGTATATAATTTTTAGTTATTATACCATATTTTTACTGTACCTCTTCTATATTTAAATATACAGATACTAGCCCTGGCTGGTGGTTTAGTAGATAGGTGCTGGCCTGCAAAGGTCGCTGGTTCGATTCCCCAGCCAGGGCACATAACCAGGTTGCCAGCCAGGTCACCAGCCAGGTCCATAGCTGGAGGCAGGTGAAAGGTAACCATACATTAATGTTTCTCTCCCTCTTTGCCTCTCTCTTCCCTTCTCTCTGAAAATAATAAAACCTTTAAAAATAAATAAATATACAGATACTTATAATTGCCTACAAGGTTCAGTACAATAAAATGTTGTGCATGTTTGTAGCCTATGAGCAACAGGCTTTACCATATTGCTTAGGTGTATACCTAGGTTTATATGCCTGTATATATCAGTTGGCTTGTGGAAATGCACTCTGTGATGTTTGCACAATGACCTAATTGCATAATGGTGCATTTCTCATAGCATATCCCTGTCATTAAGTGGTTCATAACTGCACTTCCATATGCATGCCAAGACATATGCACACAAGCTTCTTTTCAACATTTTCTATAATATACATTATGAAATAATTTAAATGTATATCAGCATAGTAGTAGTTAATGATATATCTATAATATAGAATTCTATACAAACATTAAATATATTAATATATGTAATATACAAATATATGTATGCTGATATCAAGCACTTGATATATTGATGAAATAGAATAAACCAGTTACATATGCTAAGCAAATACTAATAAGTCACATATAGATTTACCAATATTTTCAGATAAAACTTTTGGAACTTTGTATGACAGGCATTTATCAGTGGCTACATCTTTGGTTATAGGAGTAAGGGAATGAGTTAAGGTTCAAATTTGGGTCTAGAATGGGGAGATATTTTTAAACATATATACCTTGTATATTTAAATTTTTTATAGGTCATAATCATACACTTTTTACAAATACCATTTTAAAGTTTGGGCAAATATACTTAACTATAAGTCATATACAACCATAAAGGTAGAGAAAGAGAGAGAGAGATGCAGGCAAAGTGGGACAAAGAGACAGAAAAATAAAGAAAAAAGCAATATAGAGAAATCTCCTCTCTGACTATTAGACACATACCTGTTTGCACTGATTCTGTGTAATTTATATAGATACTATTCAAATTTCATTAGGAATCTGGAGAAGAAAATGAATTTAGCATTCTAAAAGATGTGATGATTTTTTTCATTACAGTACTAAGATATCTTCTTTGTACACATTGTTCATTGAGTGAAGACTTTGTTTCTACCACGTAGAGTATATTCTCAAAATAGCCATGGAAGAAAACTATTTATAATTTTCAGCATTTTACTAGAAAACAAAATTAGCCCTATAAAACTTTCAATCCCACCTCTCTGTCTCCTCCAATGGAGTATGTGATTACGTAGGAGGCTGCACAATGAAGTTTTCAGCTGCTTCATATTTTGAAAATCCATATTTAAGATTAAAAGCCTATAGAACTGAAATATATGTTTATGTGTCAAAAATAATAGTGTGTGTATAAACAGAAAGAAAATTTGATAGATATATCAAAACAAATTATTCTTTCTGTAATTTCTGAATGAATTTTTGTTCTCACTTTATAGAAAGATCAAAATATGAAGACTATTGCATTCTAGAGATAAGAATTTCCTGGTGTAACCTAGGAACTGGCAACAAATCCCAGCACAAAAACAAATTAGAATTTTGTCTGTTGATTTTCTTGAGATTAAGAAGTACAGTGAAAAACCTACATATACATTAATCTCTGATTAAAATGTACTTAATGAGATTTTTTCCTTTAAAGTCATTTGCTTTGAAAAGAATGTATCATCTACTGTTCCTGACATAAAATCAATCTACTCTTATTTTCTACAAATGCTTTTCTAGGTGCAATATGACAGTAAGCCATAAAATGAAAAGGGATTTACTATGAATATCAGCATTAATCCATTTGCTTGTTTTGCAAACACTCTACCATTCTCCGTTGCCATGAGAGGTAAGGTATTTTTATGTTAAAAAAACCTTTATATCTCTGTTTTTATATCTCTGTTCTATTCGCTGTTGTAAAGAAAAATGCATTGTTTCTATGAGACAAAGCAATGGGTGTGTCCACTATAGTTGCAGTGTCTGCAAATTATCTCAATCAGATAGCAAATGCATGAGGCGGATTAAGACAGTATCTCTTAGCATCTGTTTATTCAAAATTAGAAAATAGAATGTGGCAAATAACAAACTACTAACACATATCCTCTCTGAAAGTTTACTTTCTAAATAATGAGAAAAAGCTTAGTGAAAGCTTTTATTCATCTCTATCTCCAGTGCATTTTTTGAGAGATGGTTTTAAAATCTATTTGGACCCAAAATATAACTGCATTTTCAATTAAGAGACTATATATATATATATATATATATATGTGTGTGTGTGTGTGTGTGTGTGTGTGTGTATGTATATATATAATACATATATAATATTCATTGTAACTTGCATATCTTTATTTTATTATTTTTAAATTAAATATTTTGTGGTAGTATTACTAGTTAATAAGATTATATAGGTTTTAATTGTAAAATTCTATGAAACATCATTTGCATATTGCATTGTGTGCCCACCACCCAAAGTCAAATCTTCTGTAATCACATATTTGACCCCCATTTTCCTTCACTACGCCTAAACCTCGTACCTCTAATAACCACCACACTGTTGTCTATGTCTATACATTTTTATTTGTTCTCCTTATTTTTTATTTGATTTTTATATCCATATATAAATGAAATCATATATAGGGTGCACATGATGAATTGGCAATAACTTTGCATCTCCTTATTTCACATGCTTATTAATTTTGGAAAACTATGTTTCTAAGATTATGATTTAACATCATTGTTTCAGATATAAAATATTAAATTCTGAGAGCAACCATTATGTCAATGGAATACAATGTTAGAGCAACCATAACTTCTGGACTGTGTGCAGGACCAATTGCTAAGGAAATTGCGAACTTCAATAATATCCCTTTACATACAGTTTACAATGTGAAGAAAGTGTCTGATGTGGATCTTGATGTCACCACATGAACAAGGAGAACACATGAGGTACGCAAGGATCACACAAGTCCAGATATTGTACACAGAATCTAGGAGATCATCAATGAAGATTCAGAATGTTTACCTTGACATTTTGAGAGTAGTTGTATTGTGGATGAAGCAGGTTGCAAGTAGTTGTCATTTTATCTTCCAACAAGATGATGCACCAGCACATAATGCCAAAAAGTGCAAGAATTCCTCACTGTCAATGTTCCTAAATTTTGGTTAGAGGAAATCTGGCCACCTAGTTCACCAGATGCAAATCCTTTAAACTATTATGTATGGAGCATTTGTGAGAGAGAAGTTAATAAACAACTTCATGCCAATAAAGAGGCTGTTAAAGCTAAGGTTTGAAAACATATGATAAAGAAAAGTTAATGAAAGTGTGCTCAAGATTCTGAAGTGGAACTGAGTCTATTATTGCAGCAAATGGAGACTTTTCTGAACAACTTAAAAAATAATGACTGTGTTTGTGTATTTATATATAAGAATAAATTTATTTCAAAATATAACATTTTGTGGTATGTTTACTACAATTTTGTCAATTGATCATGTGCATCCTGTAGTTCTTAATTTTTTCTGTCCAACTTATTTTGCTTAGCATGATGTGATCAAGATTCATCCATATTGTGGTATTATATATATATTTTTAGATTTTGTTCCTGACACCTAAGTAGCACATATTCAAAACTTTTTGGAAAAGTTTATTGAAATGTAACTTTTTATCATTATTCTATTACAGTTGTATCAGTTTTCCCCCCTTTACCCTCCTCTTTTACCCTTTTACCACTCCCCATTCCCACAGTCAATTCCCATAGAGTTGTCCTTGCCCTTGGGTCATTCATACATGTTCTTTGTCTAGTTCCCTTCTTTCCACCATTATCTTCCTCTCTTTAGAACAAGACTTTCTGATGTGTCACTCCTAGACTTATTGCTGCTCACATTTATTCATTCCCACCATAAATTTGTTGGATTTAGTTTAATAGGAATATGTTGGAGTTCCACTGTTATGGATTTTACTGCAATAATATACTTAGTAACAATCATTCATAAATCTTACATAAGCCCCACTCATAATAGTGTTCATGCCTTGTTTTTATTTTTTATTAAGAATTACTAAATGTGATTTTGTTCTAACATTAAAAATACTAAAACAGCCCTGGCTGGTGGTGCAGTGGATAAGGTGCCAGCCTGCCAACCCAAAGTTTGCTGATTTAATTCTGAGCCAGGGCATATAACCAGGTTGCAAGCCAGGTCTCCAGCCAGGTCCATAGCTGGAGGCAGGTGAAAGGCAACCATACATTGATGTCTCTCTCCCTCTTTGCCTCTCTTCCTTCCCCTCTCTCTAAAAATAATAAATAAAATCTTTAAAAAATACTAAAACATCTCTGGGAAATGTATACAGTGGAATACTACTCAGCAGTAAAAAGGAAAATTTTACCCTTTGCTACAACAGAGATGGACCTAGAGAACATAATGCTAAGTGAAATAAACCAGTCAGAGAAAGACACATACCATGAGATTATACTAATATGTTGAATCTAATAAACATACTGAACTTTGTCCCATAGTTGTTTTACCCTCTTACCTACTGATGGACACTTGGGCTGCTTCCATATCTTGGTGATTGTAAATAATGCTGCAATTAACATAGGGGTCCTTGTGTTTTTTCAATGGTTTAAGATCCCAGAAGTGGGATTACTGGATCAAAAGGCAAATATGCTTTTAATTTTTTGAGCTATCTCCATACTGCTTTCTATAGAGGCTATGCTAGTATGCATTCCTACCAACAGTGCAAGAGGGTTCCCCTTTCTCCAAATCCTTGACAACACATGCAGTTTGTTGATTTGTTGATGATAGCCGTTTTGACAGGTATGAGATGGTATGTCATTGTGGCTTTAACTCTCATTTCTCTGTTGATTAGTGATGTTTGACATCTTTTCATATACCTTTGACTATCTGTATGACCTTTATTGGATAAGTGTTTATTCAGATCCTTTGCCCATTTTTTAATTGTGTTTTTGTTTGTTTGTTTATTTTTGGTATTGAGTATTGTAAGTTCTTTGTAAATTTTGGATATGAACCCCTTATCAGATGTATTGGCAAATATGTTCACCCATTCTGTAGGTTGTTGTTTTATTCTGTTGACAATTTGCTTTGCTGTGCAAAAACATTTTAGTTTGATGTAGTCCTATTTGTTTATTTTGTCTTTTGTTTTCCTTCCCTGGGGAAATATATCTGATAAAATATTGCTAGAAGCAATGTCTGAGATTTTGCAAGGAAGAACTAAAACTCATTATCTGCAGATTACATGATACTGTACATAGAAAACCCCAAAGACTCTACTCAAAAATTAGTAGAGCAGATAAATGAATAATGCAAAGTAGCAGGGTATAAAATTAATATTCAGAAATCAGTTACATTTTCATATGTCGATAACAAACTAATAGAAAGGGAAATGAAAAAAACCATTCCCATTCACAATTGCTGTAAAAAGAATAAAATATCTAGAAATAAACCTAACCAAGGATGTAAATGGCCTATTTAGGAATTATAAGACATTAAAAAAAGAAACAGAAGAAACATACATATGTCTATGGGGAGGAAGAATAAACATCATAAAATGTCTTTACTGCCCAAAGCAATCTATAGATTCAGTGTAATTCCTATGAAGAGTTCAACGATGGATTTCACAGAACTAGAACAAATATTTCAAAATTTATATGGAACCATAAAAGGCACCACATAGCAAGAGCAATATTGAATAGAAGAACAAAGTTGGAAGAAAAATGTTACCTAATATGAAACTAAACATTAAAGCCTTATTAATTAAAACTGCATGGTACTGGCATAAAAACAGTCACATTGACCAATGGAACAGAATAGAGAACCCAGAAATAAACCAACACAGTTATAGTCAATTAATATTCAACAGAGGAAGCAAGCACTTATAATAGACTATAGATAGTTTATTCATAAATGGTGTTTGAAAATTGAGCAGATAAGTGCAGAAAAATCAAACCAGACCATCTTCTTACACCATATACATGAATAAATTTAAAATAGATCAAATACTTAAATGTTAGACCCAAAATCATTCAGTGAATTGTGTTTTGAAGATTTTCAAAGTTTGCCCATTTCATGATGGGTGATTAATGGGTTGGCAAAATTGTTTTTTTCTTAACTCTACTAGCACTTAATTGCCTTGAACTAAATTTGAAGCAATTTTGTTAGATTGTATTGTGGCAGCTGCCATATCAATGTGCATTTTAAAAATTTACAAACTTGATGAATTTTTGTTTTGACGTTTTAATATTGAAAATAAAAGAAAATAAGCCACGTTTTGGGGATATTATGCTTTATTATTTCAAGAAAGGTAAAAATGCAACTAAAACACAGATGAAAAAGATTTTTATCATGCATGACTGATCAGGCATGACAAAAGCTACTTGCAAAGTTTCATGCTGGAGATTTCTCACTGGACAATGCTCCATGGTCCGGTAGACCATTTGAAATTGGTAAGAATCATATCGAGCCATTAATTGAGAAAAGTCAATGTTATACCACTCAGGAGATAGCTGATATACTCAAAATATTCAAATTAAGCATTGAAAATCAATACTTAAGTTCCATATAAGTTTAATGAAAAAAAGAGAAACCTTGTTGACCATATTTCTGCATGCAATTCTCTAGTTAAATATAATGAAAGCAGCCCATTTTAAAAACAAATTGTTATGGGAGATGAAAAATGGATATTTACAATAATGTGGAATGGAGGAGATCATGAGGCAAACAAAATGAACCACCAACAACACCAAAGCTTGGTCTTCATCCCAAGAAGGTGATGTTGCGTATATGGTGGGATTGGAAGGGAATCCTTTATTAGGAACTTCTGGAAAACCAGATGATTAATTCCAACAAGTACTGCATCTAATTACACCAACTGAAAGCAGCAATTGATGAAAAGCATTCAGAATTAGTCAACAGAAAACATAATCTTCCATTAGGATAATGCAAGACTACATGTTTCTTTGATGACTAGGCAAAAACAGCACCAGCTTGGCTGGAAAGTTCTGATTTATCTTCTAGTATTCAACAGACATTATGACTTAGGCTTTCCATTCATTTTCATCTTTACAAAATTCTCTTTTTTCAATTTTTTAATTTTTAAAAGATTTTATTCATTATCCTCAAAGACAAGGACAGGGAAGGAGGAAAAAAGGGAAAGAAACATCAGTACATCGTTGTCTTTCACCTGCCTCCAGCTAAGCACCTGGCTGGAGACCTAGCTTGCAACCTGATTATATGCCCTGACTGGGGAATCGAACCAACAAACTTTAGGTTCACAGGCTGGTGCCAATCCACTGAGCCACACTAGCCAGGGCTTACAAAATTCTCTTAATGGAAAAAATTTCAATTCCCCAGAATATTGCAAAAGGTACCTGGAACAGTTCTTTGTTCAAAGATTTCTGAAGTTTTGGTAAGATGGGATTATGATATTTCCTGAAAGACAGCAGACCTAGTGGCACAAAATGATAAGTACATTCAATAAAATTATTGTTGAAAATAAAGAATGTGTTTAACTTTCCTTAAAAGTCTAACTAATATTTTGGTCAACCCACTATGAGTACACCTGCCCACATTGCACTGTGTTCATCAGTTTCTGACCAAAAACAGCAAGACCTCCAGACCCTATGCTCTCATTCACTTGATCTCACCCTAGCAAAAAATTTTTTTTATTTTATTGTTGTTATATTACATCCATCCCATTTTTGCTCCCCTCTGTCCCCCTCCCCACCCACTCATTCCCCCCAAAGTCATTCCCACCTGTTGTCCATGTCCATGGTTCCATTATACTAGGTTCTTGTCTAAACTGATCCCCTTTCTTGCCTCTGCCTCCCTCCTCCCCCCAACCCCTTTCCCCCGACCACTGAAGGCCTATTCCTTGTATTCATATACTTGGTTCTGTTTTGCTTGTTGTTAGTTTTGCTCATTATTGTCCCATAATGGGTGAGATCATATGATATATGTCCTTCACTGACTGGCTTATTTCACTAAGCATAATACTCTCCAGTTCCATCCATGTTGTTGCAAAGGGTACAAGTTCCTTCTTTCTTTCTGCTATATAGAATTCCATTGTGTAAATGTACCCAAATTTTTTGATCCAATCATCCACTGATGGGCACTTAGGCTGTTTCCAGCACTTGGCTATTGTAAATAGTGCTGCTTTGAACATAGGTGTGCATAGGTTCTTATGAATTGGTGTTTCAGGATTCTTTGGGTATAGTCCAAGTAGTGGAATTGCTGGATCAAAAGGCAGTTCCATTTTTAGTTTTTTAAGGAAACCCCATACTGTTTTCCACAGTGGCTACACCAGCCTATATTCCCACTAACAATGTATGAGGGTTCCCTTTGCCCCACATCCTCGCCAACACTTGTTTGTTGATTTGCTGATGATTGCCATTCTGACAGGTGTGAGGTGGTATCTTATTGTAGTTTTAATTTGCATTTCTCTGATGACTAGTGATGTTGAGCATTCTTTCGAATGCCTCTGGGCCCTTTATATATCCTCCTCAGAGAGTTGTCTGTTTAGGTCCTTTGTCCATTTTTCAATTGGGCTGTCTGTCTCCCTGGTGTTGAGTTGCATTAGTTCTTTCTATATTTTGAAGATCAGACCCTTGTCTGAGGTATCATTGGCAATTATGTTTTCCCATACAGTTGGTTCCCTTTGAATTTGGCTGATATTTTCTTTAGCTGAACAGAAACTTTTCAATTTGATATAGTCCCATTTGTTGATTTGTTTTTTTTATTTCCCTTGCCCTTGGTGAAGTATCAGTAAACGTATTTTTGCGTAGGATATCCAAAAGTTTACTGCCTCTATTTTTCTCCAGGACCTTGATGGTAGCACTGCTTATGTTTAAATCCTTTATCCATCTTGAGTTTATTTTGGTGTATGGTGTAAGTTGGTGGTCTAGTTTTATCTTTTTGCATGTTGCTGTCCAGTTCTCCCAACACCATTTGTTGAAGAGACTGTTTTTGCTCTATTGGATGTTCCTTCCCCTTTGTGAAATGTTAGTTGACTATAGAGTCCTGGGTTAATTTCTGGGCTCTCTATTCTGTTCCATTGATCTATATGTCTATTCTTATGACAGTACCAGGCTGTTTTGATGACAGTAGCCTTGTAGTATTGTTTGAAGTCCGGTATTGTGATTCCTCCTCCCTTGTTCTTCTTTCTCAAGATTGTGGTGGCTATTCGTGGGCGTTTTTGGCTTCATATACATTTTTGAAGTATTTTTTCTATTTCTGTGAAGTCTGTCATTGGTATTTTATTGCATTGAATATGTAGATTGCTTTGGGTAGTATGGACATTTTAATGATGTTAATTCTTCCCATCCACAAACATGGTATATGCTTCCATTTATTTGTGTCTTCCTTGATTTCTTTCTTCATTGTTCTGTAGTTTTCTGAGTACAGGTCTTCTACCTCCTTAGTTAAGTTGATTCCTAGGTACTTTATTTTTCTTGTTGCTATGGTAAATGGTATTTGTTCTTTCACTTCTATTTCTGTTGTTTCATTATTGGTATACAAAAATGCTTTTGATTTCTGGATATTGACTTTATACCCAGCAATTTTGCTAAATTTGCTTATTAGGTTGAGTAAATTTTTGGTGGAGCCAATAGGGTTTTGTATGTACACTATCATATCATCTGCAAATAATGACAGTTTGACTTCCTCCTTTCCAATTTGGATACCTCTGATTTCTTTTTCTTCTCTGATGGCTATAGCTAGAACTTCCAAGACAATGTTGAATAGAAGTGGAGAAAGTGGGCAGCCTTGTCTCATTCCTGATCTTAGGGGGAAAGCTTTCAGTTTTTGTCCATTAAGTATGATGTTGGCTTCAGGTTTCTCATAGATGGCCTTTATGATGTTGAGGTATGTTCCCTCTATTCCCATTTTGCTGAGGGTTTTTATCATAAATGGTTGCTGCACTTTATCAAATGCTTTTTCAGCATCTATTGATATGATCA
>PVIW01003350.1:0-171453 GCA_004026585.1 Noctilio leporinus
AGGAATAGGCCTTCAGTGGTCAGGGGAACGGGGTAGGGGGGAGGGAGAGGTAGAGGCAAAGAAGGGGAGCAGCTGAGACAAGAACCTAGTATAAAGGAACCATGGACATGGACAACAGGGGGGATTGACTTTGGGGGGAATGGGTGGGTGGGTGGGGGTACAGAGGGGAGCAAAAAGGGGATGGATGTAATACAACAACAATAAAATTTTTAAAAAAAGGAAAAAAAAAATACTGTGTTTGATCAACAGTTGGTTCAGTCTGTGAATGCAAAACTGGGGATGCTACTGAAGGCTGACTATATATTTATTGAAAAAAATCTATGGATAAGTGGACCTGGGCAGTTCAAACCTGTGTTGTTCAAACGTTAAATGTATTTTTAAAATGTATTATTATATCAAGAACATTTCTCAACATCATTAAATATTCTTTGATAATCTGATTTTTAATAATTGCAAAATATTCTAATTATGATTGACCACAATTTGTCCAATTCCCTAGATAGTTATCTTCATGTGCTCTATATTTCCACTTATCTGTGATTATTTCCTTAGGATACCTTTCTAAAGACAGAATTAGTGAGAACACTTTCAAAGCTCTTGATATATATTATCAAATCCCAGCATCAGGCGTATTATATGGTAAGTACTCAGTAAATAATTGTTGAATGAATGAATGAGTGCCTTTCAGAAAGGCTGGGCCAATTGATACTCCCACCAGCAGTATGTAAGAAGAGCCTCGTGGGGAGGGGGACAGAGGGGAGCAAAAAGGGGATGGATGTAATACAACAACAATAAAATTAAATTAAAAAAAATAAAATATCATCTTTTATAAACAGGAAAGAAAAAAAAAAAGAAGAGCCTTGTCATGGTCAGTCCACATGACAGTAGAAATGACTAAAGCAGAATTTGGGTGTCTGTGATTTTGGCAATGAACTAATTCATTTGCCTCAAAGAAATGAAATTTAAAAGCTAAATCCTCTCTGAGGGATAAATAATTTTGTTTTAATAGACTGATGCTTTTAAACACATTGGGACAAAAATGGAATGCAGAAGGAGCTGATTATTTTAGGACTGAATTAAGAAGTCCCATGTTTTCCTCTTCACATCTTTATCCACCGGGTCTTACCCCCTACGTCACTCTGTGAAGGCTCCTTAGTCTTCAGTCCCAACAATTCCATTAAGTTTGAGATCTGGAGAGGATACCCTTTAGGTACTGTCTAGGCATTTACTGTGATGCCAAATTTTTGGGTGGAGCCATGGTGTTACCAAGAAACTCTTGTTCTCTTGTTATCTAATGTAGAAATATAGGGGATACAAATTTAAGAGTTAGAAACCCTCCATTATGTGAACTGAAGGGAAGGAAGAAAGTAAAATCGTTTGAGCTTTTATTATGTGCCAAGCCCATTCCCATCCTACTATTCTTCATACCAAACTTTCCATACAAGTATATTTATTTTACAGATGGGGAGCTAGGCTCAGGAAGGTTGAGTAACTTATTCAAGGACACACAGCTGGTAAATGACAGAGCTTTGGTGATCCTGGTTATCTAATTCCAAGTTTAACTCATCCTGGGATGCTGCCCTGGGAGAGATCAGTGTGGGTGGAATGTGTGTGTGTGTGGGGGGGGTGGGGGTGGGGGTGGGGTGGGGGGTGTTGTAAGGAGTGCCAGTATTGTGGCCTTGGGTTCGGACAGACTGTAGGATAAATTTGGGGCCAAGAAGATGGTTGCAAAGTTCTCTGGATCTGAGTTTGAGGTTTTTGGAGCTGGTACAGTGGGACCCCAAGTCTAAGGGATCTTGTTTGAGGGTTCTCAGGGTTGAAAGCCTTGTGGGCTAAGCTAACACCGGGGGCCAGTGGTAGAAGCTGGGAGTACCTGGACCAGTGTCTATTTTTTAGGATTCCCAGTTGATTTAGGGCTTCGGGCTGAGGGTTCTAGAGTCCAAGGACTTCAATGGTAAGGTCGAATTCTGACGGCCCAGCTCTTAGGGTGTTGGGCTTGAAGAGGGAGGTGCAAAAGCTCCTCCTAAAATCTGAATTTGAAGGTCTTTTAAAAAATTTTTTTCATTGTTGTTGTATTACATCCATCCCCTTTTTGCTCCCCTCTGTCACCCTCCCCGCCCACCCATTGCCCCCAAAGTCAATCCCACCTGTTGTCCATGTCCATGGTTCCTTTATACTAGGTTCTTGTTGAATTTGAAGGTCTTGTTTTAGAAAGTCTCTGGATGTAGGTGCATGCAGACTGAGGGGCTCATCCTGAAGGCCTATTTTCCCTGAGTCTGAGTCTGAAAGGACTGGGTGGGAAAAGTCCAATTGTAAAGGTTTTAAGTCTGACAGTCCTAGCTTCTGAGGGCCTAATGTAAAAAGCCCAACCCCGGGCATCTCCGGGCTGAGGACACGGTGTGTTCGAATCTGAGTCTCTGGACGCGATGGCTTTGGGTGAAGTATCCCGGGTCAGAGGGCCGGTGCTAAGAGTACCCGAAGTCAATTGAGACTTGCGAGGACCTCGGAGCGGGGGTCCAGGGCAGCGCCAACTGCGGAAATTTGGCGCTAGGACCCCGCGGGAGGCAGCGGCTTGAAGGACGGCCAGTGAGGATTTGCTGGCGGAACTGACGGCATTAGGACCCCGCGGGCCCGGCGGGTGGCGGCGGCGCGTGGGGCGGCGCATGTTGACAGCGGCGGCGGCGGCGGCGGCGGCGTTGGTGGAGCCGGGCTGGCGGTGGGAGTCGGCGCCTGTCGTTCCTGTCCCTGGTCCCGAGGCGGTGGCGGACTGGCGTCCGGGGATGGCCTTCATGGAGAAGCCGCCAGCCGGCAAGGTGCTGCTGGACGACACGGTGCCGCTGACAGCAGCCATCGAGGCGAGCCAGAGTCTGCAGTCCCACACGGTGCGCGGCCCGCCGGTCGGGTGGACGGCGCGGGGCGGCCCGGGGCCGCGAGGGGCTGCGGGTGGCTGGGCAGGGAAGCCCGGCGGGGACCCGGACAGGGGCGGGCGGCCGAGGCCGGGAGAGCTTTGGAGTGGCGGTGGTTCTAGGTGCGGGGCCCCGGGGGCCCAGGCTACCGCTAAGGTCGGGAAGGCTCGAAGGTGGGGATCGCAGCTCCCTGGGGCAAAGCGTGGGAGGGGCTCGGCGGTGCCCTGGCGGGGGCTCGGTGCTGCAGGGGTGCTGGGATCCGAGGCCCACCTAGGGCCGGCGGGTGGAACACACCTTTCCGGACCCTCTCATCCACTTAAGCCCGCCTCCTTCCTTCTCTTCTTTGAGGCCGTGGAGTTTGCCTCCTTTCCGCTGGGGATCTAAGTGGCGGGGATGGTGGTGTGCTGGGCCAGATGCGAATAGGACTTCTGAGCCTACTTGTTGGGCCGGCTGCCCAAAAAGGCCGGGGTCTGCAGCCCCATTTCCAGGTCGGGTGCTGGCCGAGGCACTGGGAAACCGTGAGGGAGACCGTCTGGAGTCCTGCTGAGGCAGGTGTATGAATGTGCCCCTTCCGGACTAACCTGCTGTTCAGGGGGCAGTGATAGCATTCATTTGAGTTTAAAATCCCCTGGAGTGGTATAAAGGAGTAATAGGTTCTCATAGTAAACACAGGTAGAGTTCATTTCTATTACATATGCTGTCTTTTATGTGGCTTTAAAACCGTGGTTTTCATTTGCCTGTACCTTTTTTGTTTTCTTTTTTGAAAAGCACACTATACATTATAATTTACAAGTAATAAACCCAGGAACAAGGAAGGAAAACAATGGCTGCCAGCCGCCGGTCTTTGAGAAATAATGAATGGGAAGAGAGAGATTCCTGAACTTGTAATGTTTTGTTAGGTCACCAAATCAGATTCCGGCTCAGAGGCTTGTTTGTTTACCATTGCACTGTGTTTGGGTTCATCATCTGGAGGCTAAGTCCTCACAATAGCCTTCTGTTGCACTTTTTGTTCAAGCTGTTCTGGTGACTTCAAAGAGACCTTTTATGCTGTTGTCTTAAAGTGGGGATTTTTAAACCTCAGTTTCCTCCTATGACAGTCATGCTTTGTAGGGCTTGTATTGTTCAATGTCCATTTCCAATTAGGAAAATGATCGTATTTGTTAAAACTGCATTTTATGTCACTATGCATGTGTTTAATCCTGTTCTATGGACTTGTAGAAGGCAGTGTATAGGAGAGTATTTGTTAAACCCTCTGTAATTTGTGCTAAGGGTTGAAATTTGGGACAAAGAGTCAAGAATAAATTTTGCTGTTAAATTAGATTTTTGACTTGACGGTTGGCAAGTAAATTTAATAACCCTTTAAGGAGTGGGCCTGAATCTTTGAGATTTATTTGGTAATGAGACTAAAGAGAGAGATGCATATAAATACACACAGATCACATCTTCCAGGAATCATTCCATGATGACCGCTTGCCCCAAGACATGTGCCCCCTCCATCTTAACACTGATCAGTTTATTCTATAATTGCCTCTTTAGTTTTCCTCCCCACTGGGCTGTGAATGGAGGGATACTTCTTGTTTATTTTTCAGTCCTAATCCCTGGCATCTAATAGAATATCATGTGTGTTTGTTGAATGAATAAATAAATGAATTGCAACCTTTCTTTGCCTCTCTGTTGTGTAAAGTGGTAGTGATGAAAATTGGGACAACATGGTATTTGAGGCACTAAATTTAAGAGGTCAGTGCTTCAGCAAGGAAGTGAACAATATAATAGAATTCTTTTTCTAATGCAGAGCTTTCATTTAAGGAAAAAAGTAAAATAATTGAGGCTAGGGAGAATGACTGTTCCTATAATGATGACTGAACACAAAAGAAGTGAGTCACAGGAGACCCATAGAGGCAGATATGTTGAAGTTAAAAATATATATATAGCCTTGTCTTGCATAATTTTTGACTCTTCTGTGTCATTTTAGCTGTAAAATCTGAGACTGAGAAATGTTGCATCAGCTCTGAACTTTATTGAGAAAATCATTTGCTGATGGCAAGTTTTTTGGAGTAAGGCCTTCTGAGTAAGTCTTTTTAGAACAGGAACTGTTGGAAATTATTTTGGAAAGAAGTAGTTGTTGAGGGTGGTATATAAAAGAAAAAAACATTGTTTTCTGTAAGAAGGTTGAAGATGGCTTTCTGGCTTATTAGCCAAAGAGAGCTGGTATTCTAAAAGTTAGAGGGTCTTCCCTTTGTAATACTGACTCTCTAGGAAGTGTCTCCTTGGCTATAAGACAGAGATTCACAGAGAGGATATGGTAGACAGTCTTTGAGTTGGAAGAGGCAAGACCTTAAAAGGTAGGGGTTTTGCCTGATACTTGCTGGTCCTGTGACATTGATTGGGTGAGTCACTTAACTTTTTTGATGTTTAGTGTTGTCATAGGTGAGTTAATAAATGCCTGCCCTGCCACTCAAGGTTGTTACAATGCACAAATGAAATAATATTTATGGAGTACTTGTAAAGTGCTTTCCTTTTTCCATCTATTCATTCCCTGGTGACATATATGCAAAGGGTTAAGCACAATAAAATATTAGTATTGCAAGTAAGCTAATTTCCATAGCTCCTTTTGTTTATCAAGGCTGTTTAGCCTGGGGAAACATAATTTATAGCAGAAAATTTTAGGTTACATATGATTTAGGATTTATGGACTGGAGAGGGAAAATTTTTTCAATTGGAAAACAGAGATGCCAGAATGGTGAAGGGAACACAAGGGTTACCACGAGAAAGGCATGTTGGGATGAACAATTGGCAGAAAGGGTACAAGTTGGTAGGTGATTTTGTGCCTGACTGGTTTGAATGGTTTTTATTTTCACTTTGTTGGAGCACAGTGAATTTAGTTTTAGGAAATAGATCAGGCCTTTGTTACAAGGAAATGAAATTTCTATAAAATCAGAAAGAACAGTATTTAGGAAGAGGATGCTTTTAGTTAGCATTTAGGGCTGGGAGGAAAGGGAAGACTTTTCCAAACAAAAGGAAATTTGGTAAAAAGCCACAGGGGCAAATTGTGGGAAAGTTTGGGAGAACTAAGAACACAAGAGAAATCTGTAAGTTCTTGGCTACATGGAAAGGAAAACTTTTAAAGTCAATAGACTGAAAAAATGCTTATTTAGCTGAAATAGAAACCAGAGGACACTGACAGTTTTGGAGAACATTGTTATCAAATATGCACATCTGATTTTTCCTGCTTGGTATGCTGTGGTGTGATGGCTCTTAATAACAGTTTCCTCCTTTTAAAATATTCTTCTCTGAGGTTCAACTGAATCAGGGCCCATTTTCTCTGCAGTTGGTTCATTATGTTCTTGATAAACAAGATAATTTTAGTGATACTTAAGGCATAACAAAAATTTTAAATCTGTGCAAAAATAATATTACAGATTAAGAGCTTTACTGAAAATAGATCTGCCTTTGAACCTTTAACTTTTAGAAACTGCATTCCTGAAGTTTCTGTACTCACTCATTTAACAAAAATGGATCAAGTGCTTACCTACCAGGTGCTGGGCACATGCTGGAGACATGGTAGTGAACTAGACAGCGTCTGCCTTCAGGGAGCTTTTGTCCTATCAGACTGGAGCTCTTCCATTTACAGAGTATAGACAAGTCAACCAGCATGTTTACCCGTCACAACACGGATGGTTTTGAAGTTCCTCTTGTGCTTGGTTTACTGAGCTTCAGCTTCTTAATCAGTGACCCTTTAAAAACAGTCTTTCCAACTTTATCCATATATTATCAGAATACCTATTCAAATGGGATGCCAAATTAGGAGACATCATTGTCTTCAGATTTTGACATTTTAAGGCAATCCAGTGCTCATTACCAGAATCTATCTGGCCTTTTTGCGGAGGATGCAGTTTGGGAGTTTTTAGGATTCCAAGTTACACTGAATACTTAGTTTTTGTTTTTGTTTTTTAAGATGTTTGCGTAGACAAATGCAGGGAGTATGATATTTAATTTGTAGCACTTCCACGTATTATAATATAATAATGGTTATTTTCTGGTCGTCTAATCAATCATCTGATAGTTAGCTGTATATTTTTCCTAACTTGTCCTTGAGACTGATGGATAAAGTCAGAAAATCAAGTTGGAAGCTTTTAGAGACTAGTAATTTGGAGATTGTAAATAATCTCTTCCTATTGAAGAAAATAAATTTTTTTGCAACCAATTCTTAATCCTCATATATCACCTATTTAGAGGGTTTTCACTCTACGAGGTTTCTTGTGATAGAATACAAATAAGAAGCTGGCTCTAGTTAGCAGGAAGAAATAGGATTCTGGGGCTGAAGTTTATTTTATTGAAAAGATAGTTACGTGCTTCACTGCCTACGGGAATCATGGAAACAGCCACCCCATGTACACAGCTTCCGTATGGATTCTGATTCTGAGATTGCTCAAAATGCAGTTATGATTGAAGGTCTAAATGGCTTAATTTCGGGCAAGTACTACAAACCAATTGCAAGCAGGTAGTGGTTCCTTTTCAAGCTGCTGGAGGGTTCTGGCAGCTGCACATGAAATGAAGCTCCTTTATGTTGCAGCTTTGGACATCCTGAAAATGGAGATCCAGATGTGAACATTCTGTTAGAACTCAGAAGTATATTAAGTGTTTGGGGGTTTTGTGGAAGGGAGAGCAGTAGACTTTTTCATTCCCTCCCCCCTTAAACTGGAAGACATCCTTGTCAGTGACTTCTTTCATGAGTAACAGGCACATGGTAAGGTGTGGCTCCTTTTCAGAGATGACAGGGGCCTATTGTTTTCACTTTGAAATTTTTGACTAAGGACTATGGGGACAAACACTTATCTTGCACAAATCCTTGGACTTCAGGAGGAGAAGAGTTGAAACTTGACTAAGGACTATGGGGACAAATACTTATCTTGCATAAATCCTTCGGCTTCAGGAGGGGAAGAGTTTGTACAGATTGACCATTTAGTCTCCAGCTGATCTTGCTGACTAACAAATTTGTGTTAAGTATGGCTGCTTCTGGCTGAAGATCAAGATATCATGTTGCTTCCTGCTAACTGAAAGAGCACAGTTGAAAGGGAATTCCATTGCCGTTGTTGTCTTCAGATAATCAAGCAGTTATTTTTTGATGGCCAAGAGAGTAAGTACTTTTCTATTTATTAACATGTTAGTTTGGGGAATTCATTGCAGAGTAAGAGGAGTCTTCCTGGAAGGTTTTTTTTTTATTTTTTAATAGCTTTGTATAATGTACATAACATTTTACCCATTTAAAGTGAACAACTTAATGGCTTTTAATATATTTACTGAGTTGTGTATCTATTACCATAACCAATTTAATAACATTTTCTTCACCCCAAAAAGTAAACTTGAACCCCTTAGCCTTTACCCTAGAAAGCGATAACGTTGCCGGATGCTAAACTCAGGATGTATTTTAAGCACAAGTTCTTCAACTCTTCAGATCCATCTCCTTTAAGGATCTCATCAAAGGAACAGATTTTCCATAAATGCTCATACACATGTTTTTATAAGCTCTCAGAACCTCATTGACCTAAAACCTGCCCTTAGGCTGTGGATTACTGTTGGAAAAATTATTAAGAACTATAACCTTGGAGAATTACTTATTTTAGTTGGTGAGATATGAGCATTGGATGCAGTATGCAACCAAACCTACCCTGCTTTACGAAAATCCTACACTTAGAACAATAGGTGAATTATCTTTTGTTGGTGTGGGGGAAAATGCTGTAAGTTGCATCTTGCCTGGTGCATTTAGGTGTGCAGGCTTGGCTGACTTGTTAGTGCCGAAAAGCAGGGTGCCTGGGCCCCAGCCGGGGTTTTGCCTGCTTATCACAGCACCTCGGTTCATGAGATCTAAACTAGACTTCCTGCATTTCTTTGACATGGCTCATCAAAAACAGGTTATGTCTCTCCTCATTAATTCAGTTGAAGCTTTTTTATGACAGTAAAAAGAGGGGATGAATGAAGTGTTGGTATTGCAGAATCCCAGATGCAAAAATATCTGTAAGAACCACCTGTAGAGGTGAAAAGGGAAAGCAGTGTTCATCTAGGGCCATCCTTTGAACCTGCTTTCCCCCCAGGTAATGAGTGATTCCTGGGCGCGGACCCATCGCACTTTAGTCCCATAGTGCACGTGCACGCATGCACACACATGCACATGCTTTCCTGCCTGTAGAAGCAGAGGGAAGTGAAGCCTGAATTGGGCCTGCTTACAGTGGACCTCTAGTCAGGCCAGTGAGCTGGCCAGCTTGACAGCACCCACTGACCCCCAGAGCACAGGGAATGGCTGAGGGGCACATTGCTGTGCTCTAGGCATCTCTGCATGTGACCATGTGATCCCATTCACTAACAGCCTTATGCTCATTTATTCCACGAGGTCTTCCTCTGAAGATCCCATTCAGCTTTGTTCAAAAGTTGCAAGCATTTTACACACCTGTTACTTCTTACTACCCTGTTCTCTATTTATGCCCTCCCCTCTGGCACAGGTGAAAGTGTGAATAAGTAGAGGGGTGGGACAATGCCTTAATGACCTTGGGCAAATTGCTCAATCTCTCCTGCCTCAGTTTCTTCATCTGTAAAGTGGGGATAATATGGGTTACCACGAGGATTAACTGAACTCGTACACATGGAGCACTGAACAAAACTGAGCACATGAGTATCAGTTGTTTTGTTGTTGTTTATTTCCTTTGTATTTGCCAGAGTTCTGGTGGCCCTTTTTGTCAGTCAAGTATGTTGAACGGAAAAAGGAAAATTATGTATTTAAAAGTTTGTCTCACCATTAACTGTGAGTACTTCTGCTAACAAACAAAAATCAGTGACATCTCAAAAAGCAGCCCCCTTCCCTCTTCTTTCTTGTTTGCCCTGAGGATCATGTTTGGCCAGCCAGGCTTGGAGAGCGCAGCACAGGAGCTGGCGGTTGGTGTCGAAGGCTGCGAAAGAGGGGAAGAGTCAGGAGTCAGGTGGGCCAGTGAATAGGCAGATGAGCTCCCGGAGGTGAGGCCTGAAGGGAGGAGGCCCCTGGCAAGTGCCCCTCTCGGCTCTTCACCTCCCAGCTTTTGTTAGTCCAAGAGGGACCCCAGCATCAGGGCATACACATTTGACTTCTGGCTGCAGAGTGAAAAAATAAAATAGAAAGCTCTCTGCTTTGTTCTTTCCCTGCCCCATCCCTTGCGAGTGACCATGCTGCCATTTGTGAAGGGGTGGGGAGTGGCTGACATCTTCAGAATGCCTCTTCCTGAGAAAGGCACTGTGTTCTTTATAGCCCAGCTGACTTCCTTTCCCTTAAGTGGATGCAGACCCTGGGGTTGGACACAGTTTTCTGTGTCTGTGTCAAAAAGCTTTTAAGGTGCTGGCAACATGAGTGAGTGCTTATGAAGAGTCCCCTGTGTGCCAGGCACTGTGCTGTGTATTAAGATAAAAAGATAGATGAAACAGTGAGCTTACATCCTTGTAGAGGTTGCAGACACCTAAACCAACTGTGAAGGAAGATAAGCCCAGACCTGGGAGCAGTGAGGTCGCTGTGCCAGTGGCTCCATCAGGAAAGGCTCAACTGAGAGATGTTCAGAGAACATGTTTTAAATTCCCACTTTCCAGGCTGCCCTTTAACTTGCAAACTCCTTTCACAGTAATCGTAAATTTAAATCTAAAAAGTATTTTATTCAGGTCAGTGAATAACTACAAATTATATTAATGTGAGGGATCTGAATTATACTGTTTTTTTGCAGTATTAGAGACAGTAAGAATTGTAATAAAACGACAACTTAAGGCACTGATAAAGAACATCTTTAAACAATTTGCAGAATTACCATTTTAAAAAAATCCTCACCTGAGGATATATTTATTGATTTTAGAGAAAGAGGAAGGCTGAGAGGAATGTCAATGTGAGAAACATCCACTGTTTGCCTCCTTTATGTGCCCTGACTGGAGACCCAACGTGCAACCTAGGTATGTGCCCCGAGTGGGAGTTGAACTGCAACCTTGTTGTACACAGGACAATGCTCCAACCAACTGAGCAGCCTGCCCAGGGCCAGAGTTACCATTTTTATGATGATTCTACTTCTTGTGTTTCTAACTTCCTGTTAACTCATATTTTGCCATTGGCATTCCTTGAGCCTGACTTTAGTCATGGTCTGTTACGGGTATAAATGAAATCGTATATGACAAAGAGCAAAATCAATTCAAGAGCTGTATAATGGCTAAAACCTTGATAAACCAACTAAATCATGAATGCCCTCGTCTGCTCTGTGACTCCCCCCGCCCCCTGCACTGTGCTTCCTAAGTCCTAAGTGTGCATTTGGAGGCTCCTTAGTAGGCACTAAGTTAAAGGGAGAAGATATTTTTAACAATTTGTATTGATGGATATTTGTTAAAAAATAGAAATGAAACAGAAGCCTTACAGCCTTTAACACATTAGTCCTGAAACATCTTCCAGAGTTTCAGGAGTTATTTTATGACATACAGTGGAGGGCTTAGGGCAGCGCTGTCCAGTAGAAATGTCTCATGTAATGCAAACCACACATGTAACTTAAAAATTTTTTTTAAGATTTTATTTTATTATTTTTAGAGAGAGGGGAAGGGAGAGAGGCCAAGAGGGAGATGCAAATTAAAATCACAATAAGATACCACCTCACACCTGTCAGGATGGCCATCATCAACAAATCAACAAACAACAAATCAACAAACAACAAGTGTTGGCGAGGATGTGGGGAAAAGGGAACCCTGGTGCACTGTTGGTGGGAATGCAGGCTGGTGCAGCCACTATGGAAAACAGTATGGAGTTTCCTTAAAGAACTAAAAATGGAACTGCTTTTTGATCCAGCAATTCCACTACTAGGGCTATACCTGAAGAACCCTGAAACACCAATTCATAAGAACCTCTTACCCCTATGTTCATAGCAGCGCTATTTGCAATAGCCAAGTGCTGGAAACAGCCTAAGTGCTGATCAGTGGATGATTGGATCAAAAAACTTTGGTACATTTACACAATGGAATACTACACAGCAAAAGAAAGGAGGAACTCTTAACCTTTGCAACAACATGGATGGAACTAGAAAGTATTATACTTAGTGAGATAAGCCAGTCATTGAAAGACGAATACTGTTTGATCTCATCCATTTCAGGACAATGATGAACAAGATAAATAAGCAAAACAGAACCAGAGACATGAAACAATGAATAGATCTCCAGTGGGCAGAGGGGAGGGGGTAAGTGAGATGGGGGAGGAGGAGGCAAAGAAGGGGAGCAGTTTAGTCAAGGAAGTAGTATGGAAGAACCATGGACACGGACAACAAGTGGGATTGACTTTGGGGGGAGTGGGTGGGTGGGGAAGGGGACATAGGGAAGGAAAAAGGGGATGGATATAATAAAACAAAATTAAATTTAAAAAAAAGAACCTGTAATGTTCATGGTGGGGCTTATTTGACATGGTGAAGAGAAAATCATTTTCTAATCTGTACACAGCTTCTAGGCAGTGCCCAGGTTACACTCAGTCCAGCTGTATAGCTGTATAGACAGCAGTTAGTGTACATGTAGGCGGAGGTGGAGGCTGTGGGCCAGGCTGTATTCCGAGAGCTACAGCTATATCAACTCATATTACCCCCACCTGGGTTCTTGTCTGCACTCTGCCCCTCATTGTCTTCAGCTTCTTCCTGACTTGATGGTCTCATTTTGCCTGTTCAGCTGACCTCTGTTCATCAAAATGAGAGGGTATAGAATGTGAAAATACTATGGCCAGTGCTGTAGAACATAGGAACTGCTGTGTCCTGGGTCATGCAGGCCTGCAGTGAAGTCCATTCTTACCAGTTAGCCAGTCGCACTTGTTTTTTTGTTTTTTGGTTTTTGGTTTTTAGTCCTCATCCAAGGATATGTTTATTGATTTTAGAGAGAGGAGAAGAAAGGGGAAGAGAGAGGAACATTGATAGGAGAGAGAAAAATCAATTAGTTGTGCCTGAATGTGCCTCAAGCAAGGACAGAACCTGAAACTGAGGCATGTGCCCTGACGGAATCAAACTGCAACATTTTGGTGTACAGGACGGAGCTCCAGTTAACTGAACCACCTGGCCAGGGCACTGGAGTGCGCTTGTGTAAGGCATTTGCACTCTCTGAGCCTTGGGTTCTTGTAAAAGACAGGTAGTGATACCTGCAGGCATTGCTGGGAGGTGCAATAGCAGTTGCACCTCCCAGCATAGACATAGCTGTTACTACCTGGAGCCCCGAGGAGACATACAGCAGCATGGCATGTGAAGTCACATGGTTGATTGTGAATTGGAACCAGTCTCAGGAGAACACAGAGACATTTCTAGTCTATGGAGAATAAATTTCTGTGTAATCAACCCTTCATTACCATTAGTAATAGTGATTGGTTCTACTATTAATAATTGAAACCAGTAGGGCCTCCACTTTCTGGACTTCCACTCATGGTTTCAAGCTTCTTTCTCACCAAATGTTGTGCCCCCACTGACGTAAATGGGTAGGTTAATTTATTTGACTTTAACTTTTCTGGTTTCCCAGTCTCCCCAGCACAATAAAAGTGCTGATGAGTCATAAAATGACCAGAAGGTCCTTTGTCAAAGAAAAAAGGTGACAGTTTACATTTACCATTGATAATATTCTGAGCTCTTATCCAAACTTAGGTAATCTCAATCCTTATCTTATCACTCAGGATTCCTTATGTTAAAGTAGTGTGGTTTAAATTACATGTATAGTAAACTAAGGAACTTTTTTTTTAAAAAAAAGGTTTTCCAGACAAGAAAAGTAATTGTGCTCTCAACAATAAAAGAAATAAAAACCTCGACTCGTTCTGTAATGAATATATGAGGTCTGTCCCAAATGTATCAAGACAATGTCAGTATAATTAAAACAGTTTGCATGCTGATACTTTTGGGACAGACCTTGTATATGACTTCAAAAGTAATGAAACCTACTGTTTTAAAAGAAAAATAATATATGCTCATTGAGGATATCTGAAAAATATAGCCAAGAGAATTTAAACACACGTACTTTTACCTCCAGAGACAATTGCTGTTACCACTTGGTGTAATTCCCTCTTCTTGTAAAAGTTATTACAGAATTTTTAAATCCTTTCTTCATATTTAACATTATACATTAACATTATTACATGGGAAACCATGTAATAACATTATTTGGTAATATGTCCTTTTATTTATTTAAAAATAATTAATTTATTTTTAGAGAGAGGAGAAGGAACAAAGAGAGGAAGAGAAACATTGAGTGGTTGCCTTTTGCACACCCCTAACTGAGGACCTGGTCTGCAATCCAGACATATACCCTGACCAGGAATTGAACCTGCAACCTTTCGGTTTGTGGGATATCACCCAACTCACTAAGCCATACCAGTCAGGGCTAACATATCCTTTTAAAGTCTTGCATGTTCTTCCACTAAATGGACAAACCATAAATAGCTTATCCTTTCTCTTATTGTTGATAACCAGGTTATTTTAGGGCAGGCATTTTTAAATTAGCTTCCTTTGAAAGTGGGTGTGGAAGCTGGGACAATAGATACTGGAGTAATGATACTCTGTTAGAAATCGAAGACTGATAAAATTGTTTCCCATGTTCAAAGAGAATGGTTGATTTTTATTATTTCTTCAGGGCTCTTCATAATACTGCTGCCATTTCCTGTGCTTGCTGATCAAAGCCATGATATAGTTCCCAGAAGATACCTTGTGTTTGCTATTTTCTAAGCAGAAAAGTTACAAAGTTAGACTTTGTGCCAGGTGCACTAAATATGCAATCTAATATTCACCACAACCCTGTTGGAAAGGTTGCAGATGAATGAACTGAGGCTCAGAGAAGTTGGGTCACAAAAACTAGTAAGTCACAGGTGGGCTTACAGATCTCTGTAAATGGAAAGCTGGTACCCTTTCCCCCTGAGTGCTTGTGCAGATGGTCTAGAGGACGGATGCATGTTGTAAGTGATCCTTATATGGTGACCAGTTCCTACTTCAGGCCCCAGAGGACTCCTGGTGGCCTGTTGTCTTCGGGGCAATGGCAAATAGGGGGTAGGTAGAGAAGTGGCCCTGGAGGAGGAGCATTTCCATCCTAGCAGGTACCAGGAGTTGATGCCAGCTGAGGGCATGAAGGGTGGTGTGTTGCCACCTTAGCTACCAGAACCCACATAAAAATAATTATTCCCAACCAGATTGGAATTTGTGTTTTAACTATCTTTTCTAGCCAGTTAAATATGTGATGGGTAGATCTCTGAGATTATATTCACTGCATCTGTTTCTACATGTTTAGGGTGTTGTTGACCCAAGGGATGTGAGGATTATTGAACAAGTGAGTTATATTTCATTTTTATTTATTAAAAATATTTTATTTATTATTTTTAGAGAGAGGGGAAGGGAGAGAGGCAGAAAGAGAGAGAAACATCAATGTATGGTTGCCTTTCACCTGCCTCCAGCCACGGATCTGGCTGGAGACCTGGCTTGCAACCTGGTTATGTGCCCTGGCTGGGAATCGAACCAGCGACCTCTGAGTTTGCAGGCCAGCGCCTATCCACTGAGCCACCAGCCAGAGCTTATATTTCATTTTTAATTACTATTTAATTGAGCCTCAGATATTTGAGTTTTTGAAAATATTTTGTTGGTTATTTTCAGAGAGAAGGGCAGGGAGGGAGGAAGAATGGGAGAGAAACATTAGTGTATGGTTGCCTTTCACCTGCCTCCAGTTAAGGACCTGGCTGGAGACCTGGCTTGCAACTTGGTTATGTGCCCTGACTGGGGAATCGAACCAGCATCCTTTGGGTTCACAGGCTGGTGCCTATCCACTGAGCCACCAGCCAGGGTGATGAATTGTGGGTTTTTTAAAAAATTTATTTTTCATTGCTTTGATGTAAGATGGAATACTGGGTTCCCATCTTACAAATTATATAATTTGCTTTGTAGAATGCTGCAGGAACTACTCTTTAAAATGCTGTAGCTGACCCTGGCCAGTGTGGCTCAGTTGATTGGAGCATTGTCCCATTACCAAGAGGTTGCGGTTTGATTCCCCATCAGGGCACATGCCTGGGTTGTGGGTTCGGTCCCCTGTCCTGGTGCATATAGAAGGCAATTGATTAATGCTTCTCTCTGGTATCGATGTCTCTCTCTTTCTCTCCCTCTCTCCCTTCCCTTCTCTCTAAAAACAATGAAAAAATGTCCTCCAATGAGAACAAATAAATAAATAAAATAGACCGCTTTATCCATTTTGTAGTCACATCTAAAGTCAGAGGAATTTCTCAGTGCTGCTTAGCAATATTTCTCCTAGCTGGAACATTGGCTCTCTGAAGTCGGTGGGGAGGCTAGTTCCTCTGGCCTGGCAGCAGCTGGTCCCCAGGGAAGAGTGTTGACTAAAAGAGGCCAGGAGAAGGGAGAAGCCTCAGCCTATGAGTAGGGCCCTGCATGGCACTGCAGAGATCAAAGCCTGCCCATGCTGTGTTCCTTGTCCCTTCTGGGAACACAGAATAGAAACGGAAGACTTTGTTTTGCATAAAGTTAAAGCACACAGTTCTGATTGCATCCATTAGATTTTAAGTGAAATTTATTTCAGTTGAAAAGGAGATGCACTTGACTTCCCTTACCTGCCATTATGTAGGTCAAAAGAATGATGATTCTTCTGGTGCTTAATGTTTTCATTAGATTTGGGGGAGGTTTTGCACATTATTGGATTGCACAGCAATTAAAATAAAACAAAAGTACATTTTAGCACTGAAAATATGCAGATGAGACAACTATAAATAATGAATGTTTAGCAGAGCAAGAAGTGCTTATTAATTCTAAGTGACATATTAAGGACCGTAAGCCACTAGGCAGGTGGCCAGTGAGCTGAGCACAAGTCCTATGACTCTGAGAATTTTCTCCAAACTCTTGCTGTCTTTCAGGGTCCAAACTCTTGCTGTCTTTCAGGGTGATGCTGCCCAGTGCCTGTGAGCTGCAGCTGTTGTGCTGTGTAATACTGTGGGTACGAATATTGATTTTAGTTTGAGAGCTTAGGAGGTCACATGGAGATTTTCTTGAGGGTGCTGTTACTTGATTTACTGGGATAGAGGTGCACATGGAAAAGAGCAGTATGGTTCCTCTTTGCCAAAGTAGCAAGCCATCAGTCAACAAATACTCATCAATGAATGTTTGTCATGCTTCTACTATTGGCCTGGCTTTGTGCTGGTTGCTATTTGGAATATAGAGAAATGGGTGATTCCAGCCCATGAGGAACTTAATCCTATTGGAGAGATCCCCCAACATAGACAAACATGGGGCAAAAATAACAGTAACATGATTAAAAGACTGAACTGGGTTTTGAATAGGTTGAACAGCAAAGCAAGGGGAGTCAGAAGTGGTTAGGTACAAAGAGAGGAGGGTTTGAGTAGAAAGAAAGGGTTAGAACAGTTTGGTCAGGTGGTAGAAGAACATGGAAGCTAGGCCAAGGAATTTGGGTTTTATCCTTGGCCAGTGGGATCTCTGGAAGGTTCCTGAGCAGGGAAGTAGCATATGTCATCCAGCAAGGTCACTTGTGCTCAGTGTTCTTTGCGGGGCTTCTTTTGGAGGAGGAAGCAGGCTTGGGAATGCACCCAGAGGAGTGGCGGACTTAGTGGGCGCCAGAGACAGATCTGCCCTTGTAGCCCAGAATCCTCCTTCTCTCTAGTCAAAGCATCTGTCCTCTCAGATACCCATTTCCCCAGCTGGTAGTGAGGGTAATGGCTCTCCCATGCTCATCTTAAAAAGCCATTGGCAGATCGTGTGAGTGGTGTCTGCGGAAGCCACTGTTATAGGCCCAGTGTGCAAGATCCTTATGGGCTTGGGATAGGTACCTGGTATGCCTAAGAAGAAAGGAGAGCAGAGTCCTCATGAAGAGGCAAGGAGGGATGGGGAGTAGAAGGGACTGAGCTTCGGTAGCTACTTAGTTAATTAGTTTTCTTCCTCTCATGAGGTGGTTTTTATTTTTGTAGTGTGAAGCTGCTTCCTATTTAAGAGGTTTTAGAATCGTTATTCTTACCCCAGCGGCAGTTTGAATCATCTGGGGAAGTTTTAAGACCTACTAATTGATGCCTGTGCCTCAGTCCAGATGAGTTAAATTTTGGGACAGTAGGGTCTAAGTATACATATATCTTTTTAAAAAGTTCTCTAGGTGATTTTAGAACGCAGCAGAGTTGGGACTCTCTGCTCTAGAGGTAGAGATGTGGGAGCACTGACACGTTGTCTATAAAATGAAATACCTTTGAAGAGCTGTCCTGTCTTCCTGTGCTTTGAGTCTCAGAGTCACTCTGATTTCTGTGCCAAAAGGCAGGAGAGAATTACGTGGTTTAGGCTGGTTTAAAGGTTTGCTTAAGTTTTGGCTTTAGTTCTTTTACTACATTTCTTTCAAAGTGGCCTGTGTTTGTAGCTTTAAGAAAAGTAATTTGGAGCCAGGCAGGTTCAGAATAAATTGTCTTTCTTATTTTTCCTGAAATATCACCAAACTGAAGCAACTGAATACCAGCCTACTGTGCTGGGAAATCTTAAGTATCTTTTGGGAAACTCAGGAGACACAAAATGCCAGCCAAGATGCTTCCTTGGAAAATAGCCTATGTTGGAATCATTAATCAGGGGTGTGGCAATGATAACCCTAACCTCACATTCTCAGGTTAAGAGCCCATGGGCTAGAGGTAAACCACTCAGGTTTCACAGACTAGTGAGGACCCCCATTTTTCATGGCTGCAGAAGGGCTCCCCCAAGGCACTAGGGTTGTCAGCCATGACAGGCAGGGTGGAAGGTCTTTGAGTCAGTGACTTGGGTTCCAGTCTGCAGTCAACTGCTTCCTAGTTGTGTGATCTAGGCGATCTGAGTTCACTGTATGTTGCTGAGCTGAGACCCTCTGCCCTCTAGGCAGCTGTGAGAATTGAATGAGAACATTGTGCAAGGAGCTTAGCAAAATTTCTGGCACAAAGTCAGTGTTCATTTTCCATTAATTCTTTTATTTGTGTCAGAAATCACAAGGCCTTGGTGCCTTTCCAGTTTGAAGAACTTCAGCACCAGACCACACTGACTTGCTAAAATGCCCACATGCTAGGGCTGGACAAACAGCTACTCTGCTCGTCCAAGATAAGGGGTGTGGTGTCCTAAGGAGGAGCAGGAAGAAGGCTCTTTGGGGAAGTGGCAACAGATGGCACAGTTTGGGGGCAGGTTTGTTCCTGTGTGACTCAGGGTGGCCCTACAGGGCTCAGCCCACCCCTCTGCCTGCTGGGCCTCCATGGCTGATACACATGCAGATTCCGTTCCACGTTGGAGAGGGTGGCAAAGATGGGAGTGAGTCACTGAAGGATTTGGGGCTGCTGGCTCCAGCTCAGGAGGTGGAGCTGACTGCCGATGTTGGGTTTATCCTGGTCTTCAGAGCACTCTTCTCAGCGATAGTAAGAGCGATAGGCCAGTTTTCAGCAGTAGACGGCTATCTTGTGCTTCTTAGTTTACGTCATTGGAGATTTGAAGCGAAAGTGCTTTCATTTGGCTGGGTCGGTTGGTGGTATCAAACAAACTGAAATAATTCAAATGTTTTATACTTAGGGAACAACTTGCCCCATTGAAGTAGAATAAAAATATTTCTGAACATCATCCTATTTCCCATTGTCTTTCTGTATTTGTAACCACATGGGGTAGAGGCTGGGAAGCTACACTGGAGCTTCATTCTTAATGTGCCTTTCCAGGCACAGCACAATGTGTGGTGCTTTGAGGCTGCTGGTAACTCAGTGCACCTTCTCAGTAGATGTGCATGCAATGTGTTACAAATGCTTATGTGTGTGGAGTACCAGTGGGTTGTGACCAAGGGTAGATGATGACACGTCTCCACCAGCATTGCGCATCCTAAGCCTCCACGAACTGGGATGACTTGATGTACTCAATGCAGCTGAACCCGGGTTTCTCAGCCTCTGCACTATTGCCATTTGGAGCCAGATGGTTCTTTGCTCTGGGGGCTGTCCTGTGCTTTGGAGGTATTAGAAGCAGTTCTGGCTTTTGTCTGCTATATGCCAGTAGCACCCCCACCCCTTCACGGTGACAATTGAAGTAGTGTCCAGGCACTGCCACTTGTCCTCTGGGGGCAGCATCACCCTTTTTAGAGAACACTGGCCTAAACATAGAGCGTCTTGGGAGAAGCATTAGTTAATGTGTCATTTTGGGATATTATGGTCCAACATTAGCCCCCAGCCCTATCTTGTAGCTAGAGCTTCCCTTCTACCAAATGCTTTTCCAAAACATTATTGTGTGCCACTTAATAGCCAAGTTAAAAAGGAAAATCTAAGCTAGATGTCTACACAGGGAATGAATGGAGTCAGACTATACCTTTTTTTTTCTTTTCTTTTTTTTTAAAGATTTTATTCATTATTTTTAGAGAGAAGAACAGGGAGGGAAGAAGAAAGGGAGAGAAACATCAGTGTACGGTTACCTTTCATCTGCCTCCAGCTACAGACCTGGCGTACAACCTGGTTATGTGCCCTGACTGGGGAATTGAACCAGCAACCTTTAGGTTCACAGGCCGGCACCTATCCACTGAGCCACCAGCCAGGGCGAATACACCTTTCTTATTTAGAGTTAATCCTCAGCATGAACAGAGCACAGGGACTGGAACATACAGGTGCTTAGTAGATGTTTGTAATTGGCAGTAGCATCTTTGTAAAACACAGGTCCACCCAAATTTTAAACTTTACAAAGTATGTAAAGTATAATAGTTTATAAAGCAAGGCAGTGGATGTTTACTTAGCACCTACCAAGTATTCAGCATTGAGCTGGAATTTTTAAAAATTAATATTATTGTTCTGGTAAATCATAGTGAAGAAATGGATACTCCAAGTGATTTTTGAGAATTAACATTTCTTCTCAACTTTAGACTTCAAAAAAACATGTCTATATGTAGTTGCCTGGAATTACTCAATTATATGTGCTAATTTCAGCTCTACTATTAGAATTTAAAAGCCCAGAAAATTTTCCAGTACTACAATTATGAGAACATTTCAGAGCTAAAGGACTGATCCAAAAATAGAAGAATGTCAGGTGTTTTTAGCATCTGGCGTTACTATTCAGAAATAATTACATTAGCATATTGCTTAAGAGATTTGCCACATTACACAAATCAGTTTTGAAATACTTATTTTATAATGAAACCAACTAAGCATGGTGCCAGGCTCATAGTCACTTCACTCGTAACTAAGTGGATATTATTAAATGTATCATCCTTACCATATTCCAGAAGAGGCAGAAATTCTTGCTTATATGGACTTTTATCAGCCTTTGCTAAATAAACAGACTGAAATGACTATAATAAAATCTATTTTTAAATCCAGTTACCAGGTTAACAATGCTTACTTGACTTTATTTTCTAAATAACCTATTTAACTTAGAATTAATTTAAATAGAATTAAATTAGAATTTACATTAGAATTAATCAGTTGAAAGGATTTGTTGAGTACTGTGTTGATAAGCATTTATTGAATAGTGACTATGAACAGTGGCTAAATCGTACCATCTAATGATATTAAAACAATTCTGAGCACTTGAGGGAAAAATGTTAACATACTTTTTATGATTTAATTTATACCTTTGTTGGCAGTGAAATGACACCAGGTGTTAGGCCAGTGACCTCAGACTGGACCTTGGTTCAGCAACCTCAGTACTTGAGTTCTGGCTAAGAATGAATTCAGAGCCAAGACTCAGACTCTAGGAGTTTATTTAGAAAACAGAGGAAACAGGTTACAGAGACAAAAGAAGGGCCCTGGTTGCTTAGGAGAGAGAGAGAGGCAAGGAAAATGAACCTAAGGGTAGGGAGTGGAGAAAGGCAGGGTGTGCTCTGTAGAGAGAGCTGGGTTCTTGTCTTGAGGGTATTTATCTGGAGGTCTCAGAGGAGGAAAACAGAATTGATGAAACAGAATATTCATCAGTTTTCAGGTGTGTCCTTTCAGGATCTGTGGTCTCAACTGATTGATTGATTGATCAGCACCAGGCAGGGGTCATTAGCCAATGCACCTGGTCCTGATGTCAGCCATGGCACGCTTGTCTGGTTTTGCTGCTTCTCTTGGCCTGGAGCTGAAACACAACTGAGGCCTAGATGTATTTGATGTGGGTCATGACTTCACTGTCCAGAGACTTAATGCTTAAGAGTTGTTCTCTGGCTCCCCTGCTCTAGGGGGGTCTAACTCACATGACTAGCAACTGCCAGGGAAAGGAAGTTCAAAGGAGGGTCGAACCACATGCCTAGTGATATGCTAGGGGAGGTAAGGTTACCCTGGGGAGCAGGTTCTTGTTTTACTAGTTTTGCTAGGCATCTGGGGCTTTCCACTCTGGTGACCTGTGTCTGGCCCATCCTCCTTGCTCTGCTCGTGTGTGTCTAACAGCCTTCCATACCTTCATTATAAAGTGCTCGCTAAAGTTAGAATTAACTGGGGTGCTCTATCTAGCTGGGTGGCTCAATTGGCTGGAACATCATCCTGTGCACCAAAAGGTTGCTGGTTCAATTCCCAGTCAGGGCACATACCTGGGTTGCTGGTTCCATTCCCAGTTGGGCCACGTATGGTAGGCAACTGATCGATATCAGTTTCTCGCGTCAGTGTTTCTCCCTCCACTCCTTTCTCTCTAAAATCAATTTAAAACATCCTGAGGTGAGGATTAAAAACATAAATAATTACCTAGGGAGACTATTAAAACTTCTAATTTCTAGGTTTTTTATCCTAGAGATTATGATGATGCAAGGAATGTGGGTTTTTGTGTTTTTCTTTTTAAGGTTTTTTTTATTAATTATTTTTAGAGACAAGGGCAGGGAGGGAGACTAGGTTATGTGCCCTGACTGGGAATCAGACCAGCAACCTTTGGGTTCTCGGGCTGGCACCTATCCACTGAGCCACCAGCCAGGGCCAGAAATGTGTATTTTTAACATTCTCTTCTCTCTGCAGGGAGTAGGGAGATTTTAATGATCAGGTAGGTTTAGGGGGTTCACCGGATATGATTTCTTTAAAAAAATGACATCATTATGTATCTATTCCACCTTTTTACTTATTTCTTCATCATGGCTTTTTCTAGCTGGCTATGTGTATAAAATGCAAAATTGGAACACTAAAAATCACAGCTCCTAGTCTTCTGCTACCACATATGTATATCTGTTACCCAATTTCTTTCAATGGTAAGTAATAGCTTATAAAACTATAGTGCAATATCATAGCCAGGACATTGACATCAGTACAGTCAAGATACAAAACATTTCCATTGTCAGGGAGGAAAATATTTCCTGTACCCTTTAAGGTACTTTCGACTAGTCTAATAATCAAATTGACATGAGACAAATTAGCAGGAGGAAAACAAATTGAAGTTTAATAACATGTATATTTCTTGGGATACCAGGAAAACTGAATAACTCACCAAGATGGCAGGAACCATCGCCTTAAATACCACCTTCAGCTAAAGACAGGATGTTGAAGGTGGGGAGTAAATTGTGGAAGGTCACAGGGAAAGCTCAGTAAACAAGGATAAGGTTGTTATGCAGGTTGAAGTCCGGTCTTCTCTGCTGATAGTGAAGGCAGGCTGTGTGGTGAGGGAAACACCCTTATAAATGTGAATATGCTTTACAAAGGTACCTTCTGCTTATTCAGAGCTCTTCCCTTGTCTGCTGTTTCTTAAAATTAACCAACCTGAAATAATCTGTCCCCAAAGAGGCATATTTTAGGGTGGCAAACTCTGCTCCCCTTTACCATCAATCCAAGTATCCCTTATGTCTTAGTCCCTTCAGTCTGCAATAATAATACCATAAACTGGGTGGCTTATACACACCACAAATTTATTTCTTATAGCCTGAATGCTGGAAGTCCAAGAGCAAGGTTTCAACATAGTCAGCTTCTGGTGAGGGTCCTTTTTCTGCTTCATAGCTGGCACCTTCTTAAAGTGTCGTCACACGGAGGAAGGTGCAAGGGATCCCTCTGGAACCTCTTTCATATGGCAGTAATCCCTTTATGAGGATTTCGCTTTCATGACCTAAGGGCTCCCAAACGCTGAACCTCATAATACCATTATACGTATTTGGCAGTTGGTGTTTCAACACATAAATTTGGGGGTCTGGGGGATGTAAGCATTCAAACCATAGCACCTCACTTTGCCATTCTGTTACTGGACTAAAGGGGTCCGTTTGCCTGTGTACATCAAAGCCCAGCAAGATGTAACAGGAGTTTGCAGCAGAGAAAGGGTTTATTTTCAGGAAGTGGCCAACACCCAGAGTCACAGGTGAGCTCACGCTCAAAAGACCTGGCTCCCCAGTGGCTTCCAGGGGATGGGTTATATAGGGGAATTTCATTAATCATGGTGACTAAGGGAGTTAGGGTCGTGGTCAGGGTCATGGTCTCCACTGATTGGTGGGTGCTAGGGTAGGGAATCAGGGGATTATTGATCAGTGCATCGGGCCCTTCATCTGATTTCACTCTGCTTTTCTGGGCCTGGGACTGAAACACAGTTGAGGCCTAAATGTTATATCTAGTTTGACTGAAACTCCGTCTCTGGGGTCAACAGACACATAATTTTGCTCCTAAGATTATTTGATGCTGACTAGAACCTCATTGTCCTGAGGGCTTAACGACTAAGGCAGTGGACAAGCATGGGAGAAGGAGGCCGGTGAGTCAAGGTGCTGGCTGAGGCCATTCTGAATCTCAAAGAAAGCAAGGAGAAAAGGTCATTATTAAAGAAAGAAGTTTCTATGTGGTTATATGCACTTCTGTACTCTACTACCCCACAGCCTTAACTCTTGGCAACCACTGATCCATTTTTCTTACCTATAATTTTGTCATTTCATGAATGTTTCATCAGTGGAATCATATAGAGATGCTTCTTAACTTATGATGGGGTAACATCCTGATAAACCAATCCTAAGTCAAAAATGCATCTCATATACCTACTCTACCAAATATTATAACTTAGCCTCGCCTGCCTTAAAGGTGTTCAGAACATGATACCGCATAATTGCTCGCAATGCAATACACTATAGAGTACCCGTTATTTGCGCTGGTGGTCCTGGGATGGCTGGGAGCTCACTGCTGCTGACCAGCATCAGGAGAGAGTATCATACTGCATGTTATTAGCCTGAGAAAAGGTTAAAAAATTAAAATTTGAAGTGGGGTTTCTACTGAATGTTTATCACTTTTATACCATTGTAAAGTTGGAAGAAAAATAATAAATTAGAGACCATCTGCAGCTTATAATCTTTTGGCATTGGCTCTTGCACTCAGCATAATTATATAGGGATTCATCAAGATGGTTGCATGTATTAATCATTTATTTCTTTTTGTTACTGAGTAGTATTCCATGCTATGGATGTAGCAACGTTTAACCATTCACCTGTTAAAGAACATCTGGTTCATTTCTATTTTGGGGCTCTTAACAATAAAGCTGCTGTGAACATTTGTATACAATGTTTTTTTCTTTGCTTTAAGATTTTATTTATTATTTAGAGAGAGAGGGGAAGGGAGGGAGGCAGAAAGGGAGAAAAACATCAATGTATAGTTGCCTTTCACTTGCCTCCAGCTACGGACCTGGCTGGAGACCTGGCTTGCAACCTGGTTATGTGCCCTGGCTGGGGATGGAACCAGTGACCTTTGGGTTCGCAGGCCGGCGCCTTATCCACTGAGCCACCAGTCAGGGCTGTGTACAAGTTTTTTACGGACACAAGTTTTCATTTCTCTGGGATAAATGCCTGGCGGTGTAATTGATGAGTTGTATGATAGTTGCATGTTTAATTTTTTAGGAAGCCGCCAAACTGTTTAACAACGGCTGTACATTTCCATAGACAATGTATGAGTGATCCAGTTTCTCTGTCCTAGACAGCTTTTGGCATTATCATTACTTTTTGTGTCAGCCATTCTGATAGGTGTATAGTTGATATCTCATTGTGGTCTTAATTTGTATTTGCTTGATGACTTAGTAATGTTTAACATCTTTTCATGTCCTTATTTGCCATCTGTGTATCCTCTTGAAAAGAATGTGTATTCTGTTGTTGGATGGAGTGTTCTAAAATGCTCAATAAATCTGCAGTTGATAGTATTGTTGCGTTCCTTTATATTTTTTTGTTTTTTGTTTAGTTGGTCTGTTAATTGCTGAGAGATAGGTGTTGAAGTCTCCAACTATGATCATGGATTTTGGTCAATTTCTTCTTACAGTTTCATCAGTTTTTGTTCACATATTTTGCATCTCTGGTGTTTGGTGCGTACACATTTAAGATTGCTATGTCTTGCAGGTAGATTATCCTTTTTTCTTTATCTAATGTCCCTCTCTGTGTCTAGTAATTTTTTTTGTTCTGAGGTGTATTTATCTGATATTTTCACTTATTTCTATCTTTGAGATGGATGTTTTATGATTAAGGCTTTTCAACCCCTATTTTATTTTACTTTATTTTTTAGGAATATATCATTCGGGTGCAAAGAGGAATTTCTGTAGAAAACAGTTGGCAGGTAAGCATTTTTTTTTGTCATTAGAAAAGTGTTTAAAATTTTTAAACAGATTGTGGCATCAAAAAATTTGGAAAAATGAGAAGGTATAAATATAAGTTGTGTTTCTTTTAGATATAAAGCTTTGTCTTTAACCTGTATATTATTTTTCTGTTCGCGGTTTGGAGAGTACCTAGAACTTTATTCTCTAGCTAGACCCAGAGTAAGTAGGATTGGCAAGTTACATATTCTCTTCTTAGTAATTCAGACCTCCTCCCTGCAGCCATGGTTTGGGTCGGGGAAGATAAGTTTAGTCTACAGGTAGAAAGGTGAGACAGTGCCCTGGACATTATACAGTTCAGGCACTGCCTTTATGGACTTCCAGATTCATTCATGGACGATTTCTAGTGCTGGTTCCCTTATAGACTATGTAGATGGGGCTCTGCTTTTTCAGTGGTGGCCTTAGAGAGAAAAAACTTCCTGTATAGATCTAGAGGTCCTTCCAGTAGACTTGCAGAGGGTGGCTGAATTCTGTATAGAGGCCATTTCTTTCCTGTTTTAGTAATTATAATCACCTTCCTCTTCTCCCATGTTACCTTGTCCTGCACAGCCCAGCTTAAACCTTACTTTTGTTAAAGAACACAACTCAGTTGAGCAAATCAAAGACCTAATTGGCTTTACAAAGTGATTCGTGAATCAGCAGCAACCCATCTAGCAGCCAGAGCAGTGCTCCATTGAGTTGTACCAAGAGAACACTTTTTACAGGGAGAAAGAGAGTGGGACTAAGTTAAAAGAAAGGATTATTTCAGGCAAGGACAGCTTTCTTTAGGGGAAAGCTGAGGTTTATCAGTTAGATCACCCCACTAATGTTGATCAGGTGATTCCAGGCTGATTGGTTTAAAATTTCATTCCAGGAGAGGCTAAAATTATAATTAAGGATTTGGTTTTGTGACCTGGCTTAGCAAAAGTGACTCCATTTTGGCCCTTTCCTTCCCTTCCCCTTTCCTCTCCCCTCCCCTCCCCTCCCCTTTCTTCCTTAAGATTTTTATTTATTTATTTTTAGAAAGAGAGGGAGGGAAGAAGAAAGAGAGGCAGAGAAACATTAATCATTTGTCTCTCAAATGCCCCCCAGCTGGGGACCTGGCAACCCAGGCATGTGCCCTGACTGGGAATCAAACCAGTAACCTTTTGGTTCGAAGCCCAGCACTCCGTGCACTGAGCCACACCAGCCCGGATTGTTTTTTGTTTGTTTTTAACTTAAGCAGTCTTCGACTACAGTGACCTGTACTTAGTTTTGCCTTTGCGTGAAATTTCAACCTGCTTTCTGTTTGAATAATTATAATATTTAATATCTATTGAGCATTTATTGCTAAGCATTGGTTCAAGCATATTAATCTTATTTAACCCTAAAAAACACCTACATGGTAATATTAGCCCCATTTGACATTCAAGAGGTAAGTAATTGGTCCAGGTCAACTCAAATCAGTGACAGAACAGGGTTGGAATTCATGTATTCTCCATAGTTAACCACTGCACTATATTTGTTCCTTTGTACTTACCAGGGGTAGCCTTATATTTAACTTTGAATGTGTATGTGACAAGCAGGCCTACCAGCAAATATCCTACCAGAAAAATCAACCCTTGATACAGTTTTCTAGATTCATTAGAATCCCAGGAGATACGTAACAGAAATGTAGACTCTTGGGCCCCACCCTAGAGCTACTGAACTAGATTCTCTGTGGTGGGGTCCTGGGTGGTCTCCAGGTAATTCTTCTGCATGTTAGCATTTGTGAATCATCAATAATGGTTGAAGTCAAACTATTCAAAAGCAAAATAATTTTCTTGCCCAGATCCTGAAGAGACAATAGAATTTGTCTATGGCCTAATCAATGCTATCAACGTAGCTAAGAAAGAATGTATAGATAATGGAAGGTAGACTGCCTAGAGAGGAATGAGGAGTCAGGGAGAAGGGTTGGCTTTCTGCCCGCAGGTGCAAACTGGTCTCCAGAGGGGGGAGTGGGAGTGTAGTGGGGGAAGTTTTATCCAGTCAAGGATGAAATGGCCTCAAAACTGTCCACCTCCTTTTACTTTGATTTCGTGTCCAGTAAATCATGTTTGTTAAATCATTAAGTCATTTTTCCAAGTGCCTGGTTAATAAGAAAGATATTTATATGGCAACTTGCACTGAAAAGAAACACATCATTACCCTCAAGAGACACCTGTTGGCGTCTTCTGAGTTTGACTGCCATTAACCAGTTTCCCGTGGCCCGGCCAACTTTGTCACACTGCTAGGTCTGTGTTCTGGGCCTGCAAGTTAAACAAGTAAGGACGAAGTGTAAGGCTTACCATCCTTAGTGCTAGTGCCTCAAATCTACAATGTCAATAAATATTAAATAAGAAAATGAAAAGGGATGGTCTTTGCTGAATTAAAACACCACTATCTTGTCTCTTACAGATCGTTAGGAGGTACAGTGACTTTGATTTGCTGAACAACAGCTTGCAGGTAAATATTTTAAAACACTAATGGCACACATTGCTTGCTTGGGGGTGTCTTAGAAACCGGTTGGAAATGGCAATAATGGGAACAAGAAATTAGCAAATTTCTTTTTGGGAACAGATGCTGTATGGTTCTAAAAAAACCTTAGGGGATAAATATGCTTTATAACAGTGATCCTTCAACTATGTACCTTTCTGCCATACTGCATCTTTACCACAATCATGAGATGTGTACAAGTATTGTCTTCTTTTCTCAGATTAGCAATGATTAAATAGATTGCTGGAGTTGTTCACTTAGATGGAGCTGAAACTGTCTCAGACTCTTTCACTAAAAGTCAGCATTGCAGATCAATGTTCTTCACTAACTAGATACTTTCTTGGTATAACTTTCCCTCTTATATACATATTTCTAAATCCATTTAAGTACTCCTAACTTGGTGGCCATAATGGAAAGAGGGGTGAGCTGCAAATTCTTTCTCTGGAAACACAATGATTGAAGGGTCCTGGAGGGGCTTTAGCACTCTAGGAAATGCTGGTACTACCGTCCTTGCCTTCTCTTTGCAGATGTGTCAGGCACCATGGATTACTGAACACCACTGGGCTTGTGTCATAGCTCAGATTTGATTAGTTATACAAGACCCTTTAAACAGACACTTTAAACCTGAGCCAGAGCGCTTGGCTTCTCACCAGGTCAGCAAGGAGATGAAGGACTGCTCCCTTCATCCTTGAGCTAGTCATCGTTACTTAGTCTGAGTGACTTCTGATCCTGTCCATAAAGGACAGGAGCACTGCTGGCTGGGAAGGAGCATAATACTCCCTTTTCAATAAGAGGCCATGTTTTGTTGATCAGACTTTTGAAAAGAGCATTTGTAGAGTCCACACTCTAACATTATTTATAGCACCACTAAAAGCATGATTGTCTAATTTTCCTTAGAGTTGTCCTGAGTATCTGCAAACATGTATGTAATTGCATATGGCTATGCATTTGATACATGTTATCTTTAAAATTTTTAATTATAGTATGACCAGTTTAAATCTCTAGACAGAATCTTGGCAGGGATTGAATTCTCATAGATGGGTTTAGTTGGTTTCATATATGGATTTTCATAGCATATTCTTAACTCTTAAGACAAAAGCTGGGCCTTTAATGACATTGTAGATAAGGCACCAATGTGCGGTTCATTCCAGCCATGGATATTCTCCACACATTCCTCCAGATATTTCCACATGACATTTCCACAGTGGAGTGAGCATTTGAGAGTTAACATTGAACCTACTATGTGTTTTCATCTTTATGCATAAGGGAACCTTTGCCCAGTTTTAAAGAAGGAGGAATCGTCTTTGTACAATGTTTTTCAGCCAAGGCTGGGTAAGAATTATGGGAGAATTAGTTCTTAGAATTAAATCGCCTCAGCCTAGACCTTAAGAATAGTTGTGGGGAAGAGGGTTTTATCTCCTGTTTGTTCTTTGTGTATATAAGCTTGGATCTCTGTGTGACTGTTTAATTATGGCCTTTTTTTTTTGCCCTGGCTGGTATGGCTCAGTGGATCGAGTGCCCAGAGGTCGCTGGTTCAGTTCCTGGTCACAGCACATTCCTGGGTTGTGGGCCAGGCTCCCCAGTTGGGGACATGCAAGAGGCAACCACACATTGATATTTCTCTCCCTTTTTTTCTCCTTCCCTTTCCCACTCTAAAAAATAAAAATAAAATAAAGCGTAATTATGGCCTTTTTCATGTAATAGAATTTTATTTTATGCTTCAGTGTAATTTTTCCTTTTAAGATGGGTACTTCCAGTGTGCATCTTATTTCAAATGCAACTATTCGTGTGTATTGATGTTGGCTTGTGTTGGGCAGGATACGGCCAGACATTATTTCAAGTGGGAGGTTTTTCTGGATCCAAGTAAACAAACAGAAGAAAGTACATACAGCTTTTTGGCAACAAAATGATTTCAAACCATCTTTTATAAAACAGGCCAAAAATATTCTAAAACCACAGAATAAAACTGTGACCATGCTTTTCAGTTTCTGATTACCCTTCTGACAGATAATTAGTTCCTGATGAAGGAAGAGAAATAGAATACGTATATGCAGAGCTGTCTTAAGTTTAATAGAAAAAATGCCTGAGTGGAAAAAAAAAGATATAAAATTATGCATTCAAGATAATATAATTACATGAAATGTTTAGAAGAAAATATTGGAAGGATATATGCCAAAATGTTAACAGTGGTGAACCCAGGTGGTAGGATTATGAGTTATGCATTTTTCTGGTTCTTTATACTGTTCTGTACTTTCCAAGTTCTCTACAAATAAGCGCATGTAAGCTATATGAAAAGGAAAATAGTAAAAGCTGTACTTTCCCAACTCTTTATAGTGAATATATTTTGTGATGATAGTGAAGAAAAACCCCACTTTATTCTGAAGGCACCATCAAATTAGTGAGCATCTAGGGCAGTGATTTTCAACTGGTGTGCCACAAGAATTTTTTAAACATGTAATACCAGACTGTTTAGTCATGGAGCTGACTTCTTTTCCCTTAGATTGTCAGATTAAAAAAAAAATGACAACAAGCCAACACAACAATAGCTAACCCGTGTGATTGAATCAAAATTATGATTTTTTTTTGTCAGATTGGCAAAAAAAAAAGTTTTGGTGCACTGCAAAATTTTAGTAATTAGTTTAAGTGTGCCATGAGATGAAAATTGCTGATCTAGGGAGACAGCATACAACAAGGAACAAGAAGGAAGCAGGAGTTGAAATGATAGGAACTGGGTAGGAAGCCCTTAGATGGGAAAGAACCCAGGCTCTGCCCCTTACCACCATGGGTTAGTAATTTCCTCTCTCAGTCCTCACTTTCCCCATCTGAATCAAAGGGTTGAACTAGATGACTTCTCAGGTCTGTCATAGCACAAAAGTTTTGTTACTTGAATTTTGTTTCCCATTGTTGAAACTGAGAGAAAAGTGGGACAAATTAAAGCTCTGTTGAGAGCTTAGAACTCCCTAGAATATGGTTTAAGGCAGTGTGTAGACTATTAAGAACTGGGACTGGAATTGAGAGATTAACAAATTCAGAGTTTGTAGGTTTTTTCCTCCAGACAAAAGCCAATTCTCTCTCTCTTTTTTTTAATTTTTAAAGTTTTTATTTATTTTATTTAAAAAATTATTTCTTTATTTTATTAGAGAGAGGGGAAACAAGAGAGGCAGGGAGGGAAAGAATCATCGATGTATGGTTGCCTTTCATCTACCTCCAGCTACGAACCTGGCTGGAGACCTGGCTGGAGACCTGGCTTGCAACCTGGTTATGTGCCCTGGCTGGGACCTTTGGGTTTGCAAGCCTGCGCCTTATCCACTGTGCCACCAGCCAGGGCTCAATTTTCTTTATACTGGTACAGTTTGTCATATAATTTAGAGGCTTCTACTAGCCTAGCATGGGACAGATAGTGGGCTTTAGGCTCTGTTTTGCTGATCATCTCCTATTTGTACTGTCACCCTGCAGATTTTTGAATGAAACTTTGGGGGATTTCTCTTTTTCTTATTCAGGGAATTCAAGAAGGGAATCCATAGGGCATGTTAAAAGATAAACCTATGGAAAATTGGATGATGAGGTGTCATGACTTAAAGCCTTTAATGTGGAGGTTTCTAGGAAATCACTGGCTTAATGACTTTATCACTCAGTGTGCTAGTGTTTTCTTTCCCTCCCTTCTACTTCGTCACTGGATTTCTAAATTTTTTTTTTTTAATTTTATTGTTGTATTACATGGATTTCTAAATTTTATATTCTGAGGTTGGTAAGCATTTTTGAAATTCTAGGAGAAAGCTGAAAGAGAAAATGAGTGTATCTCACTTTTTTTAAAATAAAATTTTAAAAGAACACACACATCACATAGTTTTAGTACTGTTAGGAATATTGATTATAAGATACTGAACTAGGCAGGAAAACACCTCCAGCATGGCCAGCAGACTGACAGAGCAGGGAAGTGATGATGATTGCAGCTGTTGGCAAAGAACTCGGTTTCACCTGATGATTTGGAAAAGCTGATGGTATGTCTGGGCAGATCAGTACATTTTCCTAAAGTGAAATGAAGCTTGAAAAAATTGGTTGAAGCTTGGAGGCCACCAAGTTTGAAACAGATACCTGATCAAACTCATTCTGACATCCCCACCATGAATGAAAAATAGCCCTACTGAGGTTTGAACCCAGTGATATCAGATGTGACTCTCCATCTGAGAGAGGTCTGCTGTTGGGCAGGTAGTGCAGGCAGATGTGCTGATCTTGGTTAATGGCATTTACAAAAATGTGTGCTGCCAATATGATTAGCAAAAAGGTTTTTTTCTTTTCTTTTTTTAATTGAAAAAAGTAGTAATTGAGCAATTACTCACATTTTATAGTATAGAAAAAAATTGATCAAGTCATTCCTGAGGTAGCCATTCTCAAACAGGTGGTGTGAATCCTTTTAGACATTTATTGTGTATATACAGTATAACCATATCCTGAGGGTATGCGACACACACAGGTGCACACACGTAAGATTATATTCTGCAACTTAATAAGGGAGTTTTAAGAAAGAAATCAGTTGTGTTTTCAATAATATGTTAACTCTTTACTACCCTACATTACTTCATGCTTCTGAACAAAACAATATAATTGGCTTAGATGTATACTGGCTGGCAGATGTGCTTGTTTCATAAGTGTGATTCTTATTTAGCTACTGAAGAAACTGTTATTAGGTAAAGCCTAATTGTATGAATGAGGAAAACAACCTGAAATTTGTGTCTTATCTGGCAGTGCCATGGTATAAAATTCTAAATATGCTGACATTTTTTCATTGTTGGTGAAATAGGCAATCTAGAGTTTTCAGCCAACCTTTTCATCTTGTCTAATATCAAGTTCAAGGTCCCCATTGCTGTTTGAAAAAAACAGAGTGGAGCAGGTTAAATTAGGTTTGCCCACATGGGTGGTTTAGATTACAGCCTTGTCTTAGTGCAAGGTGGCTTTCTCTTCATCTTCAGACCTTTCCCTCAGTCAGTACACATGCCACATGGACTGCTTGAATCTAAGCACAAGTGTAGAACAGCACTGCTCTTTGAAAGTGGTTTTTACTCATTAAATTCAGATGCTAACCTGATGCTTTTTTAAAAAAGATTTTATTCATTATCTTTAGAGAGAAGGGCAAGGAGGGAGGAAGAAAGGGAGAGAAACATCAGTATATGGTTGCCTTTCACCTGCCTCCAGCTAAGAATCTGGCTGGAGACCTGGCTTGGAGCCTGGTTATGTGCCCTGACTGGGAATTGAATCAGTGACCTTTGGGTTCGTAGGTCGGCACCTTATCCACAGAACCACCAGCCAGGGCCTTGACGCTTTGTTTTTTAAGTTTGAAAAGTAGACTTCAGAGTTTTAATGATCCGGAAAATGATAGTACCTTGAGCACCTGCGCTTATTTTCTCTCTCCTAAAGCCATTCTTAAACATGTGAACTGATCTTACAGTGTGTGCACATGTGGGTGTATGCACTCACTCAAGGATGAATAGGACAGGAGAAAACTACAGCAAAACATTTGAAGCTAAAATCCAGTGGATAAGAGCTAACTAATTAAGCAGGTATGGGAAGGCAGAATTCTGACATGGGGGGTGGATAGCCCCACTGGGTCCAATTTACACCATAGAACTTCCAAAAGTTTTGGCAGTTGACATCACAGGTGCTGCCTACCGAGAGGGGCGAGGTCAAGCTAAAATCAGGAGTTGAGCCCTGAACTGATGTGGTTTAATTGGTTGGGTGTCATCCCATAAAGCAAAAGGTCATGGGTTCTATCTCTGGTCAGGGCACATACCTGGGTTGTGGGTTCAGTCCCTGGATGGAGCATGTATGAAAGGTAACCAGTCAATGTTCCTCTCTCACATCAGTGTTTCATTTCCTCTCTTTCTCCCTTCCTTCCCCTGTCTCTGAAAATAAATAAATAAAATCTTTAAAAATAAAGTAAAACCAGGAGTTGAAAGTATGTTTAAGAAGCAGTCAGATCCTCAAATTTCACCAATCTGAGCAACTTATGCTTGCCTTCTCCCTCCAGCAGAAAACTGAAGTTTGTTCCCTGGAGAGCTAAGAACAGTCTTTGGACTGCAGGATGCAGGCGCAGTTGAAAATATTTACATCGTAAACAGGAGCGTGAACTCCAGCCACCAGCCTCTCCTCTGCCCTCTTGCTCTTGGCTCCCAGAATACTTGCAGTTAGTTAGGCCTAGACCTTTCAGTCAGAAGACCACAAGATTTAGGGGAATATCTGCCCAACCTAAGAGGAAAGAGCTAAAGCCTTCTCAGGCTGAAGACTAAGGTCACAGGTTCTCCCAATGAAACAGCTAGGGAGGTCATGTGCTACAGTAAAGTCACAGCAGACAAGCCCCTGGAACTCACGTGGAGTTCCTGGTCAGCTTTGGGTGCTCCACTCTTAAATATGAACAGACAACCTAGGATGACCAGATTTCTAAATTAACATTTTAATGTGAATAACAACCACCACCAAAACAAACAGGAAAGGAAAAAAAAAAAACCTTCAGGAAGCAGAATATATGTAGTAAGAAGAACATTTCAGGCACTTCAGAAAAGTTCTTTCATAATCTCAGAGGGATAAGAAATTGCATTATATTTAGGATGCTCTTAAGAGGGGAACTTAGAAAAAAAATATATAATAGTAGAAAACTGAAGGAGTTCATCATCACCAAACCTTTATTATATGAAATGTTAAGGGGAATTAAGAAAAAGAAGATAAAAACTTGAACAATAAAATGGCAATAAATACATATCCATTAACAATAGAATCTAAAAACTAAGCAAATAAGAACAGAGACAGAATCATGGATATGAAAAGTGTTTTGATGTTGTCAGATGAGAGGATTAATAAGTACAAATAGGTGGTTACAGAACAGCCATGAGGAAATAAAAATATAGTATAGGAACTGGAGTAACCAAAGAACTTATATGCATGACCGCATGGCCTTGAATGGTATGTGGATTGTCTTGAGGAGGGTGGGGCAGAGTGGGGCAGAGGGAGAAAATTGGGACAACTTTAATAGCGTATCAATAAAAAAATAATTTAAAAAATACAATAGTAGAAATTAAATTTCTAAATTAAATTAGGAAGGGCTAAGCCCTGGCTGGTAGCACAGTGGATAAGGCGCCGGCCTGCAAACCCAAAGGTTGCAGGTTCGATTACCCAGCCAGGGCACATAACAGGGCTGCATACCAGGTCTTCAGTCAGGTCTGTGGCTGGAGGCAGGTGAAAAGCAACCATACATTGATGTCTCTCTCCCTCTCTGCCTCTCTCCCTTCCCCTCCTTCTAAAAATAATGAAATAAAATTAAAAAAAAAAAAATAAATAAATAAATAAATAAATAAATAAATTAGGAAGGGCTGAAAGAAAGGAAATAACCCAGAAAACATTTTCAGTAGGAAAAAAGTTTAATAGAGGTGGAAAATAGGAGATAAAAGATGAGAATAGAGGATCAGGCCAGGAGGTCCCATACTGGAAAACGGGAATCCCAGAAAAAGAAAGCAAAGGGCATGGAGGGGAAGGAATAATGGCCTAATATAAGAAAATACCAAAGGACCTAAGGCTGTTACTAGTTTCTAGATTCTAGAAAGGTCCCAGTACTCAGCACAGAGAATAAAGACAGGCTCACATAAAGACACATGGAATTCAAAACCTGAGGTTAAAGAGACAATCCTGAAAGCTTTTAAGGAGGAGTGGGGCACAGAATCAAGAACCTTTCAATAGCACTGGAAAGTAGAAGACAATAGAGTAGTTCTTAAAAATTCTGAATGAAATATTTTCAATTTAGAATTCCACATCAAGACTTGCTATCAATCAAGTGTTGAGGGTAGAATAAAGACAAATTTACACATGCAGGATTTCAAAAACTTGCCCCTCTTTTAGGAACTTGAAAGAGGATATCTCCACCAAAACCAGGGGAAATCTCTAAGCAAAAAGATACAGAAATGAGGATCAGCAGGAGAAAGGCAAAAGCATCTCTAACAAGATGGTCAAGTGGGGTTCGCAGGAAGCCAGCTTAGCAGTAGGTGCAGGGACCATCAGGCCTGGTTAAAGCAGGTTGGTGGGTTCTAGAAGATGTTCCTCAAGAAGATGAAATTAATGCATCTCTGTATGTAAATGTGTTGAGAATAAGTTTAGCCAGAAAGTTCAAAGTTGAATAGAAAACTAAAAAAATAGACTGCCAGTTGACAGAAAGCAACCATGTTAAGCATAGTAAGCGTGGCTTTTTGGCTCTTTTGTGAATATTGTTTACCTAAGGTAAACATGAGTACTACGCTAAATAAAATTATACCATAACTATATTGGAAGGATTAAGAACAGGGTGTGTGTGAGGTGAGGTCAGGAGAGTGAAAGAGCTTGAGCCTCATCTTCCATGATAGGAAATTTATAGATAATTCTTAAAAATGAAAAATTAAAACATAACATTAATATGCTTCAGTGCCAAAAGGTTGGCTGGAAAATTGAATGTGGTTGTCTCTGAGGAGTGGGGAATGGATGTATCATCTGGTTCAGGAGTGGGGGTAGGGGTGGGGATGTAATGGGACTGCGAATAATAAAAAAGAACTGACTTGAAATTATGTTCATGTATAAGTTTGATTTAAAAAACTTTAAAAATTAAGTTTTATAGTTATGCTTAATGCAGTATTTTTTGAATTCTAAGATGCGCAGTTTTTTCACATTTTCGTGTCACTGAAATTAGGATGCATCTTAAAATCTGTGGTGTCTCAGACTTAATGAAATATGATGGCCCAGAATTCTGGTATTGTATCTTATTTAGGAATGACATGACTATAATACCTTTTTTTTTCCCCTTAATTAAAGATTGCAGGCCTATGTCTACCTCTTCCTCCCAAAAAGTTAATTGGTAACATGGATCGTGAATTCATAGCCGAGAGACAGAAAGGTCTTCAGAACTATCTCAACGTTATCACCACAAATCATATTTTGTCTAATTGTGAGCTGGTTAAGAAGTTTTTAGACCCAAACAACTATTCTGCAAACTACACTGGTAAGCAGAGGGGTCTGTGAGCTTGGCCACATGACTAAAGAAGTTCTGTGCTTTGTTGGAGATGAAATGTATGGGAGAAACTCTATTTCCAAATGGGAAAATGTGCATATTTGTTATAGGACATTATTCATTTACTAGTTCTTATCTGATTGTAGTTTACCGTAGTCATGTAAAAAGAAAATAATTAACTTCGAACACGTTTGTAATGCCCACACAGAAAAATATGAAAAAGAAGTTATTGTGTTTATGTACTTACATTTTTGACTTTATTAACTCCCCTGACAGAGAGTAAATAATCCACGATTAACCTATACAGTGATCGCAACTGATTGGTATTTGGCTCCATTTTTTAATTTATAATTATGTAGTGTGTCTGGTTTTTCTCAGAATTACTTTACCACAACAGCGATTCAGAAGGGTCCTCCCTGTGTTCCCAGTTGTTCACTGAGACCCTCTCAATGCAAAGCCTAAGAAGGAGGCAGCTGCCTGTGAAACCTTCCTGGATCAGGGCAGCAGCCAAGGGATGAGGTGGAAAGGGTACCAGTTGCACCCAAGGCTGGCATTGATTACCTAAGCCTAGTGTCAGCAGAATGGGTGATTAAATATTGAATTCATTCTGATGTGGCCTTGAAGAAACCAATGGAAACTGTTGTAGGACTGAACTAAGTACTAGAATTCAAATGATTTGTTAAAGCTAAACTGTGTTTAGAGGCTTTCAAAATGGAACTCAGCATTATTAATAAGCTGATTTCCTTGCTAAGAGAATAAATTGTTTACATGCTACCTTTTTGGGTCCTCAAAAACACTGCTTTTGACCCTGGTCAGTGTGGCTTAGGTGCTTGGGTGTCATTCCACAAACCTAAAGGTTGTGGGTTCAATTCCTGGTCAAGGTGCATATGCCTAGGTTGTGGGTTTGGTTCCAAGATGGGGTGTGTATGAAGGGCAATCGATCAATGTTTCTCTCCCTCTCATTCTCCCTCCCTCCCTTCCCTTCTCTCCAAAATCAACAAGTATGTCCTCGGGTGAGGATTAAAAAGAAAAAAAACTGCTTCTAAAGCAATTGGAGGGAGGAACTTTCATTCCTCCTTCAGAGAGAATGAAAGAACTAGAGGCCTGCTTGTCACCAGCGGCACCAAACTTTTCTGTATGATAGAATTGCCTGGAAGCTTTACAAAATCCCCATGCCCAGGCTACATTCATGTCAGTTAAATCAGATTCTCTGCAGGTGTTTGTATGTTTTTAATTGAGCCTAGAGAAGGAGAGAGGATGGGGAGGGAAGGAGAGAGAGACATTGGTTTGTTGTTACACTTGTTTATGCGTTCATTGGTTGCTTCTTGTATGTGTCCTGACTGGGGATGGAAGCCACAAACTTGAGGTATCAGGCCTACACTCTAACTAGCTGAGCTATGGACCAGGGGTGGCTCGTGGCTTCTAAAGCTCCCTGAGAGATTCCAGTATGCAGCTGAGTTTGAAAAGCACAGCACTTGGACCTTGCTGCTCACAGTGTGGCCTTCTGACCAGCAGCACTATATTATTGGGAGCATGTCAGAAATGCAGAATTCAGGCTCCATCTCAGACCTACTAATCAGGGTCTGATTTTAGCAAGGTCCTCAGGTGATTTACATGCTCATGAAAATTTGTGAAGCCTCATTCTAGAATGTACCTGATACCTTCTAATAGAAGTAGGAGTAAGAAAAATGCCGTTCCAAGATGCAGTGGAACGAAGGAAAGTTTATTTCAAATTCACAAATTGAACATCTCGTAGTTCAGCACGGGGCTGGGGCTCCCGGTACAGCTTGCCCTCCTTCACTGCAGCGTCTCTCACTTCTTTCACTCCCTGTGCCGCACCCCAGTTGTTCCCAAAACTGTCAAGAGGGTGGGCCGCCTGGGTTGACCTAGCAAATCAGTCCCAACTCAGCCCTGGTCATCAGTTTGTCTGCCTTATTCCTGCTGCTGTTCTCCTGGGAGAAGGTAGCAAGGTGTATTGCACATGTGATGATGCCGTTCATTCTGCAGACCTGACTCCACTGTGTTTCTGCTGCGTGCTGGGCGCAGGGCTGAGTGTCGGGGATGCAGGCTCAAGGGATGCACTCTCCCTGCTCTCAGAGAGCTTGAGTGGCCTGGGGTCAGAGCAAGAAGGGATTTGGGGGCAGGCACATCAATACGGACCCTCTCAATTTATAGATGAGAAGCCCCCCAGGAAGGAAGGCTCTGCCTAGGGTGGCACATCTGCATGATTGTAGAAGTGTACACTATCTGAGTGTTTTCCAATAAAATCCTGCCCAGACCCTGGAAGGTAGCCTGATCCCTGTATTTCCTTATACTCTACCACTCTCACATGCTGCCATTGTCCTTGATCTTTCCTCTCTCTCCCAGCATGGTGGACAGTCAGGAGTCCAAAACAGGGGGGCACAAAGGCCACTGGAGACTCCCACCAGAACCCAAATGCTCAAGGAGTTGCCACTGTGTAGAGGACACACATAGTCCTATGATGGAATAGCAAGGGATGGTTGCTGTTTCCAGAGATGTGCATTTATTTCCTTTGAATGAAAGGTCAGAGCTTGTCTTTCCCCTCGGCTGACTCACCTGCAGTCTCAGGGGAGGGAAGCCCAAGCCTTGTCCTCTGTGTCAGCTTGATTGAGCCATTCCCCGGAAAGGCAGGCAGACTTGCCCAGGCTTCCCAAAACTCACATTGTAGCTCATCATCCTTTGTGCGGCACTTGTGAGGTATTCATGTGAATTAGAAAGTCTCCCCGGGGCCATCTACTGTACAGGGAAAACATGTCTCTGAGTCATGGGGGTTACTGTTGGCACACACACACACACTCATACACACACCCCTTATTCATTTTGGTAGCAAGGAACTTCTATTTCGTAAAAGCCTCACTGCACTGTAGCCATCTTCCCATCTCAAACCAGATCCCCTCAGAATAAGGAGGGTTTTCATGTCTACACAGAAGTCAGTTGGCCCAGAAATCTGTAGGCCTGGGTCCTATCCAAGCATTTCCCCTCCTTGGGCTTCAGGGTCCAGGCCTATAAAAAAGGAGTTGAGGGAGTGGGTAGTGGACTGGGGAGTGTTCAGGCTCCCTTTTGGTCTGAAAGCCTCAGGAATCCCAAGAATAGGCTGATAATAGTGGACTCCAGGATAACCGGATGGAAGGAAAATGTGGGGTCGGGGTTGTTGTATTCAGAACAAGGGCAGGATGCTTCAGAGAAGCTGGAGGCCCATGTTCGGCTGTCCACTGTGCACACCTCTGCCACACCACTTCCTGTGGGAGACGAGGGACCTGGAGCTCAGCTGTAGGACTGAAAGGGTCAGTGTTTCTTCCGAGTAGTCATCCCATGGGTCTGGGATCTAGGAGGTCAAGGCTGCACATAGCAGGGGCAGCGGGTGCCTTCTGAGCTGAGAAGTCTAAGCTCCGTGGGAAGCACAGGGTGGACTTGAAGGCTTCACTTGCATTTCCTGTCTAGGACTTGCTTATCTGTGTTTATGAGCCTGTGGTTCCCCCACCCCCATGTGTCTGTCAGTGCTGAAGAAAATGAGGACGGATGCCTTTCTTTCCATGGTTTTTATGTTAAATGGGAGAGAGCATCCATACTCGTTGAACATCTATTGAACCCTTAGTTCTCACTGCATGAAATATTTATGGAACATCTATGTGCAAGATGCTAGGAATACAGCAACATGAAGGTAGTCTCCCCACCCCTGCCCTGGGCACAAAAAAGATTGTAGCAGGGTAAACATGGGGCAGTACCCTGGGCCAGGGGTGGGGGAGTTTGTAGGGTTGCAAGTGATTTAGATCTGAAGATGGAAGGCTTCCCAGGAGAGGGGCCACATACATGGAGATATGAGGGGTCAGTAGAAGTTAGGGAGGCTGAGAGACAGGGGCAGCGCTCTAGGGTAGAGTCATTTCCAGCCAGTTCCTGGTCTAGTGGAAGAGAATAGCCCTAATACAGGACAGTCTGTAAGTGAATCCCTAAGGAGAGGGACAGATAAAGCCCTGGGAGTGCACCAGGAGAGAGTGAAGGGTCCTAGCAAGGGGAGTAGTAAATTTGGGCTGAGCCTCAAAGGAAGGATGGGCAAGAATGGAAAATGCGGAGGGGTGGGGACAGGCCAGTCTTTAGGGACTGAGGGAGGCAACTCTCAGAGTGTGAGGTACAACTTCTGTAGGGGACAAAGCCAGGACTAGGTTGGACCCTAACTATGTTTAGAAGGTTGATCTTGATAAGGAAATGGGGAACCAATAAAGGCTTCTAAGCAGAGGAATAGATGCTTAGGCTTGAAGGATGTTGCTTGGGGAGGGGAGATGAATATTCGGAGCATAGTAGTTATGTAATTTTCTTGACAATAAATCATAATTTAGTAGAAAGAAAATGTTCTATCTCTAATTCCCTGGCCCCTAAGGTATAAAAAGCTACTTCCCAGTCTTCAGTTTACCTAGCATGTTCCCCTTTGTTCACAGCTATTTTTTCATTTCTAAAACAATGTACAGTACAAATCTAGCACATTCCATTTGTTCACAGCTGTTTCCCCATTCTAAAACAATATACAGCACACAGTGGTGTGGTAGATATTGTTGAATAATGATCTTGTGGGGAATGATGAGTCACTGTTAGTTTTGAAAAACTGTTCTTCATAGTCTCTTAGAATGACATTGTACCACATTTAGAAAGTTATTTTTCATGACCCCTCTCAAAGTTGATATGCATGATTTTCACTTAAAAGAATTTCCTTTTGCCCTGCCTTGGGTAGCTCAGCTCAGGTGGTTAGAGTGCTATCCTGATACTCCACGGTTGCAGGTTCAATCCCTGTCAGGGCACATACAAGAAGCAACCATTGAATGCATAAATAAGTGGAACAACAAATCAATGTTTCTCTCTTTCTCTCAAAAAATAAAAACAAAAAAGTTCCTTTTTAAGTTTGTTTATGTTCAAGTTATTTTGTACATACTGAAAATATTTTATATCAACATTATTTATGGAGGAAGAACAGAGTCCCCAGTGTTGATAATGAAACTTTATATGCTCTGTCACACCCACTCCCTCCAAATGTTTTATCACATTGGAGTAGTTAGAACAAATGAAAATGGAGTCAGTTTTGTATTTGGTTCTCACATCTTTCCTTCTGTGTAGATAGACTGACACTTTACATGTTGAGTCAGTAAACAAATAGCTGGTTGGTTCTCTTCCCTGAACCTCTTAACTCGTAATGTACTGTGAAGTATGTCAAAATGATATTGTGTGCCCAGCTCTCAGCATGCTAACTCAAGGATAGGTAATTTTGACATATGGAGAGCATTTTTGCCCCATCCCTTATGCTTGCCAGTCTGCCTGGTAATTTATGCTACTCAGAGGTGAAATTCCTCCATGAATCTGCAGGATTTCTGTTTACTTTCAGGAATCAGGAGTAGCTTCATTTACTCACTGCATTGGGGGAAAATAGCAAGTTACAGATGTTGCTTTTTGTAGGAAATGAAAAAGTTATTCTGATAATTTTTTAATATACAGAACTTTAAAGAACTTCCTCTTCTCATTGTCTTCTTAAAAGGAGGAAACAAAACAAAACAAAACAAAAAAAAGGAGGAAACGTTCTCATGATAAATGACCAAAAAAGAAGTATGGATTTTTTCCCCCCAGTAAACAGGCACATCATCACTTCCCACAATACAACCATGTTGTTGCTGTACATAGACGTTTTTTCTAAAACGCTGGCTTTTATTCCCAGCGTATATTTAAGGCTAATCACTTCTTTGTTGGTCAAAGCTATAATTCCTTAAGGAATGAAGATAGGATAAATATCACTTGAAGCAACATTGGATACTGTTCCAAGTTGACCTTAGAACACATTTTGAGTTTCGTGCTTGGGTTGTGACCTGGTGCAAGTATTGAATTCTTGGCTTATACTATCTGAACGTTTTAGATCTTCCAGTATATGCCTATATATACCTACAACATTAGTAATTCATTACTCTTTTTTTCTTTAATAAACTTTTTACTTTGAAATAATTTAAGATTTACAGAAAAATGGCAGTTACAGTACAGGGAATTTCCATACATCCCTTACCCTATTTTCCCTAATGTTAATATCTTACATAACCATGGTACATTTACCAAAACTAAGAAATTAACACTGGTATATTACTGTAGACTATAGATTTTATTCAGATTTCACTAATATTTTTGTAGCATCCTTTTTCTGTTCCAAGATCCAATCTAGAATCCCACATTGCATTTAGTCTGTGTTTTTATAATTAAGTTTTTTAAGGCCATAAATTATAAGAATTTCATTGCAAGAAAAATATCTTAAGCATGTGATACTTTCCTGATATGCCTAACTAATGGGTTTCTAAAATGTCTTTGCAGAGATTGCCTTACAACAGGTTTCCATGTTCTTCAGATCAGAACCCAAGTGGGAGGTGGTAGAACCATTGAAAGACATAGGTGAGAAAATGGCGTGCCTGTTCTGTTATGAAAGATTTCATGGCTGGGTTCTTTGTCATGTTTTCTTTTATGTAGCCCAAGAAAGCTCTTAAATACAGGTGATTTCTTTTTCTTTGTGCCTCCCTACTGCTTGAGGGTGCAGTCCTGAACTTTTTGTACTTAGAAAATGTTGGGTGAAGTCCCATCTAAAGATTTAGATGGTAGTAACACACTTTCAGCATGGTTTCACCATTCATTCCCCATCTTTCTATTCACTAAATCTAAACTGAAGTGCCGTCTTTCTGTGACTGGAGTAATTTCTCTGCCATTTTCTTTTTTTCTTTCTTTTTTTAGTTCAATCTTTAACATGCCAGCCTTATCAAATGGTTGTTTTACTTGCACCTATATAGATAGCTATGGGTAATATCGCCAAAGTTAATTTTCATCATTTAGTCAATGAAACATTAGTTGGCATAAACATTATGTAGCTATAAACATATTTCTGCTTTTATGGCAGGTTGGAGGATAAGGAAGAAATATTTCTTGATGAAGATTAAAAATCAGCCAAAGGAACGGCTAGTGTTAAGCTGGGTAAGCTGGTTTTTGTTTCAGTCTCATTTCAGGGACTTTAGATGAATTTATAAAGCAGATATTGACAGAAGTCCTATTGTGCTCCTAGGTGATGTTATAAAGTTCTTCTCAATCCCACATTAAAGGAGAGCCATTTTAAGTCACTTTGCTTGTGATATCTGATCAACTAATAAGCACTTGGAAAGAAATAGGAACAAATTAAAATAGTTCTCTGGCCCAGTTTAGGGTTGGCAGTGTTACCATTTGTTTTAAAGAAAGTACTTGGGCGTTACTTTGTTGTTCGTCACCTTGGGAGTTCTACAGGGTGCACTCGATAAAGTGGCAAAATTTTAGTAACATAAACTACATACCACAAAAGTGTTATATTTTGAAATAAATTTATTCTTATATGTAAATACATAATCATAGTCATTATTTTTTTAATTGTTCAGAAAAGTCTCCATTTGCTGCAATGATAGACTGGATTCAACTTAAGGCCCTTGAGCATGCTTTATTTAACTTTTCTTTATCCACGAACATCATAATGTTTTCAGTCTTAGCTTTAACAGCCTCTTTATTGGAATGAGGTTGTTTATTAACTTCTCTCTCACAAATGCTGCATACATAATAGTCTAAAGGATTTGTATCTGGTGAACTTGGCAGCCAGATTTCCTTTGACCAGAATTCAGAAACATTGACACTAAGACATTCTCACAGAGCCACCTGTTGTTGTGACCAGAATTCAGAAACATTGACACTGAAACATTCTCACAGAGCCACCTTCTGTTGACTATTTGGTCCTGCTGAAAATTCTTTTAATCGGAGAAGAAAATCAGAGGGTTTTTTCTTAGGAATTTTTTCATTTTGTTAGCAGTTTCCTTGCTTTTTCAAAGCATCTTTCCTTTGTCTGCTGTGTCATAAACTGGCCTCTTCTAAGAACATACAATCTGTATCTAATACCTTCAGCAACAATCTTGCATCCGACATCTGCAGTTCTCTTGCTATGGAGTGCATTGACTTTCCTAGATCTTCATTGATGATCTCCTGGATTCTGTGTACAATATCTGGACTTTTATGACCCTTGCAGTCCTTATACCTTTTCTTTGTTGATGTGGTGACATCAGAATCAGCATCATACACCTTCTTCACATTGTCAACTGTACATAAAGGGATGTTACTGAAGCCTGCAATTTCCTTAGCAGTTGGCCCTGCACGCAGTCCAGACTTATAAAAGCTTTAACATCGTATTCCTTTGACATGGTGGTTGCTCCCAGAATTTAATACTTTATATCTGAAACAGTGATGTTACATCATAACCTTAGAAACATAGTTTTTCAAAATTAATAAGAAGCACTTGAAATAAGGAGATGCAACATTATTGCCAATTTATCACTGCATCCCATAGTGATATATTTGGCTAACAGAAGTTGATAAAATTACAATTAAGTCCTGCTTTTTATATGTTTATATTCTGTCTCTCCAAAAAGTCCTTAAGGCAGTAAGACTTAAGTTGTTTTCATCTCTGGTTTATATTCATATATTTGGACAAATAATAAAAAGAGAAAGACATAGGAATTTAAAAAATATATTGGGGTGATATTGGTTAATAAAATAGGCTTCAGTTGTACAATTCTATATCTTTCTTTTTAATGACTAAAGGCAGCACCTTAATATTTCCTTCCATGTTTTTAGGCTGACCTTGGCCCTGATAAGTATCTTCCAGATAAAGATTTTCACTGTCTAATCAAACTTCTGCCTTCTTGTTTGGTAAGTACAGGTCCTTCTATCTATCATCTGTTGAGGGCAGACTCACAGTGTTTTCTATGGACAGAAAGAGCTAGACATACTCAAAAGAATGGAGCCAGGTACTGGATTTCAGTTCAGACTGAAGTTGTTTCATAGAATGGCTATGACTAGTCCCATAGATTGGATTAATGGCATTTATAATACACAACCTATGAAATGTGCTAATATAGACTTTGTATTTTAAGCAAATATCAAAATAGGAACTAGCCACTTTGTTGTTGGTGAAGATGTTTATATCAATGAAATTAAAGATCGTTCTAGCCAGAGAAAACAGAACAGTAAGGATGAGGGAAAGGCAACCAAATAGTCTTTAGGAGTGCCTGGCATTATTTATGGTAATACACAATTCTAATCCAAGGCCTTCAATGGAAAGAACTACATCAATGTATTTCAAAATAGATGCAGAATGTCTTCAGGAAAAGACTGATCTGCCTAGAAAATTGAGTTCGTTTTGATGTTCTTTATCTGAGGTCTACATGAGGATATAGGACCCTAGAATGAGTCACTCGTGGACTGAACACAGTTTATGCCAACCTGTCCAGTTGGGTTGGCTAGTTTGAGAAAGATTGCCTTGTCAACCTAGCAAAACCAAGCTGTTAATGAGGTGTGATGGGTAGCCAAGAAAAATGTTGTGGTCTTTGAGTTTGATTAATTTGTGACACAGGCTGTCAGCACTCAACTCTAAATTTTGTTTAATGGATATGCTTTTTTAAAAAGAAGGTAGTGTGTGCCCTGGCTGGTGGCTCAGTGGATAGGTGCTGGCCTGCAAACCCGAAGGTGGCTGGTTCGATTCCCAGCCAGGGCACATAACCAGGTTGCAAGCCAAGTCTCCAGCCAGGTCTTTGGCTGGAGGCAGGTGAAAGGCAACCATACATTAATGTTTCTCTCCCTTTCTTCTTCCTGCCCTACCTTTCTCTCTAAAAATAATGAATAAAATCTTTAAAAAAAAAGAAGGTAGTGTAGACAAGTGATACATATTAATTTCAGAAGAGTCAAAAGCAAAAAGAAGAAAACTCACCTATAATTTCAACTAGTTAGAAATAAAAAATGTTTAGTTTTTACTATTCTAGAGTGTTACATGATTAAAATCTGATATTTTTGTTAGTAGCATACTGTGAACTCTTTTTTTCCCTCCATGTACCCCATTCACAATACAGACCAGGCAGAAAGCCTGGGCTGAGGTGGTTATGGAGTGGGTTTACTCTGCTGCTTCTTTCTGTATAGTCAGTGTAAGAACACAGCACTAGGTAAGCACTGGGTGGCCCAGCCCCCACCTCACATTGTTCTCCCCGTAGGAGCAAGATTCACACTTAGTTAAACCACAGGCCACAGCCCCCATTCTCAAGGGTCACTGCTGTACTTTACCTGACATGCATGGAGAAGGTGTTGATGTCCTTGTCTAGCTGGTCCAGGAGGCTTACCACAAACCTCTTATTGTCAGTAACATCATTATTACTGGCTGCATAGAATTATCATTGGCTATACCTTAGTTTACTCAATTAATCTGGCTATTTGTATCACCTCCAGTTTTTTCTCTTTAAAAAAAAAAAAAAAAGCCATATTCCTGGCCAGTGTGGCTTGGTTGGAGGATCATCCTGTGAGCCAGAGGGTCATGAGTTCAATTCCAGGACAAGGTACATTCCTTGGTTGCTGGTTTGGTCCCTGCTTCAGGGATTGTGTGGAGGCAACCAATCAGTGTTTCTCACATTGATGTTCTCTCCCTATCTCTTTCCTCCCTTCCCCCCTCTCTAAAATCAATGGGCATGTCTTAAGGTGAGGATTTAAAAAAAAAACCCAAAAAACCATAGGGAACAATTTTAGCTAAATTTTTGTATTCATCCTTAATTGTTTTCTTAAGATAAATAACTAGAATTAATCAATAAGTAATTATAGGAAGATATTTTGAGACTATATAAATATTCCATTCTTTATCAAACCTACTAGTTTTAGCATTCATTGAGATTTTCTAACCCCATCATTTCTCTTATATTATATTTATTAGTTGGCATTATACTCTAAGGAATAGCTTCCTATTCTTCCTTTTTTATTTATATATGTAGAACTCAAGGATTTTAATTTTATTCCTTGGGTGTATTTTGGGGTGATGAAATGCTCTAAAATTATATTATTTGTTAGTTGCGCAACTCTGAATATACTGAAAATCATTGAATTGTAATGTTATGTGGGTTATATTTCAGTAGAGCTATTAAAGTGTCACCAGCAAGCATTTTGATGTGATGGTCAAGAGAAACTTCATGATCAATTACTACAGTTTCCTGGGCACACCCTTTCACTTATCAGCCCATTCAACCCCTGTTCCCCAAATCTTTGCATAGCTCATCTCCCTCATGTTTACATTTTCATGGTACTTCTTTGAGCTAATGGCCATTGTAATACCTGTCTGGAGCCAGTTAGTTCATGTAACCAAAATTTCAGGTCATATGAATGCTTTCCTTTCAGTCATTAATAATTTATCTTACTCCCCACCCCACTTGGTTGACGTCAGTCCCCGTCTCAGGAGGATACTATGAATCATCACATTGCATACTCCAGGAGAAGGACAGGAAGGTTCATGCTGGCTGCTTTGGAAAAGAGCCACAATCCCCTGAAGTGGTGTTTTTGCTTGTTTTCTGGCTGTCATGCTCCCTGGCTTGGCGCTGTGCAGCAGTGTGGAGTGTTAAGCAAAGCTCTGAATGAAGATACATGTATCCTGGTTCCCACTTGGCTGTTCTAGGATTCTATTTATTCTTTACCAATTTACATAAGCAGAATATTAAAATCGCTATTCCAAAAACTCAGACATTCCCTCTCTTCCATCACACTTTCACCCAAACCCAAACTATGAGAAATATGCATACCAAAGCAGATGCCTTCTGTGTAAAGCTGACCACATCAGTTACCTACTTCCTTTTGTCAGTATTGTTTATGTTCCTTCTCTCATCTAAAGAATGATATGTACAAGCCGCCCGTCTGATAACTTGAAAGTGCCGTGTGTTCACGGAATACGCTCACATTTGTATGCAATGAAACTACTGAGATGGTACTTGACTCTGCATATCCAGATTCTAGATGCAAGTAAATGTGAATTTCTCTTTTGTTTTGCCAGCACCCTTACATCTATCGGGTTATCTTTGCCACAGCTAATGAATCCTCAGCATTGCTTATTAGGATGTTTAATGAAAAAGGAACTTTAAAGGACCTGATCTACAAGGTACTTATGGTATAAGTTCATGGTCATAAAGAAATTCTCAAGTCCTCTTAAAACCTGTCATGGATACTTGATCCCCAGGGTTCCAGAAGCTAGGCCCTGAGGATGTTATTTCAATTTTATTTGGAACTTATTTTGATTTTAGTAATAAAAGCTACCCTGTTGGGTTAAAAAGCATTCTATTTCCCAAATGAAGGAAGATTGAACATTTAATAATTATGTCCATTGCATTGTAGGCTGCGGTTGGTTTTAAAGTGAATCTTTTCATTAACAAAGCTATACGAAACTATCTCAAAGTTGGAAAAAAATTTTTTAAATAGTGAAAAATTCTAACAGTGTATAGGACTTCGGGGTTGGCTAAGGCCAAGACCAAACATATCTTCACTGGACTAGAGATTTGATGAAACCCAGGTTAGCCACTTTCTATCAGCTACACAGATTTGTGTTTTAAACACCCACATCCTATAGTCTGGCTCCCCCAGTCTGTGTAGAGTCCTGCCTTTTGGGGAGCCTGTGTGATGACATTGACTCCTCTGCTGCTCTTTTATGTGCTCTTTGTTCTTTTCCAAAGTCAAAACCAAAAGACCCGTTCTTAAAGAAGTACTGCAACCCTAAGAAGATCCAGGGTCTCGAACTCCAGCAAATAAAAACATATGGGAGGCAAATATTAGAGGTAAGAGGTATTTAATTTTTAAGTTGCATTGGAATTTCACCCAGCATTCCAGTATTCTTTTGGGAAAGTTCTTAATGCAATATCCACAATAATTTAAATTGTCTAATGGTCTATAAACTGATGATATTGTCATAGTTGGTCCCAAAATGTAAATGTTTGAGACTAAGACTAGTTTAGAGTTATAGAATTCCAAAAAGCTTAGCTACTGGATTTAGTGTCTGATTTTTAAGAACTTAACTATGGGAGTATCAACTTTTGTGTTATTTTTTTGGTCTATCTTTATCTTTGTGCCAAAATCCTTGATTTTGTTTTATACATAACCATTTGGCTCCCTTAGAGAAGCATAATTAGCATGAAAAGCTTTCCCCGCATCACTCTCTAGAGTAGTATTCTCCAAGTTTCTTGGATAGTGTAACCCTGTCAGTGAAAACAATTTCAGCATAACCCCTCCAGTGGTGTATATATTTAACTATTATATACATGTACTACTATTAACAATTTTTTTACATTATAAGTTAAGAATGAGCTTTAAAAAAAAACAAAACAATAGAGCACTGACTGGTGTGACTTAATGGGTTGGGCATCATACCACAAGCCAAAAGGTCACCAGTTTGATTCCCCATCCAGGCATAGACCTGAGTTGTGGACTAGGTCCTTAGTTGGGAACATGCAAGAGGCAGCTGATCAATGTTTCTCTCCGTCTTGTTCTCCCTCCCTTACTCTCTCTTTAAAAATAAATAAATAAAATCTTAAAAAGCAAAAATAGAGAAGTTATATTTTCTAGTCCTCAGTGGATTGTCCTGGCCACCTGTATTACTGGGTGAGTCACTCACTGTTTATTAAATGTTTGCTTCTTTCTGTGGGAGCCTGTAATATGTTTTCATTAATAAACAGCCAAATATATCCCTTTTTTAAAAAAAATATTTTATTTATTATTTCCAGAAGACAGGGAAGGGAGATAGGCAGAGAGGCAGAGAAACATCAATGTGTGGTTGCCTTTCACCTGCCTCCAGCTACGGACCTGGCTGGAGACCTGGCTTGCAACCCGGTTATGTGCCCTGGCTGGGAATCAAACCAGCCACCTTTGGGTTCTCAGGCTGGCACCTTATCCACTGTGCCACCAGCCAGGGCCTTCCAAATATATTTTAAGGTGAGACTGGACTAGAGGTGTTTTCAGTTCATCCCCTATCAAGCACTGACATGGTAGCTTTACTCTTCTATGCAGGAGGATGAGGACTTTGCTCTGAAGAGGGCTTGGGCTGTTGGGATAAGAAGGAAAGTGCCAAAAGTTGAGGCTTTGGTATAAAGCTGTTAACCCCAAACAGATGCAGGCTGCTTCTCTATTGTTTGGAACTGAGGGAGCAGTACCCTGCATCTCACAGCTGGGAAGCATTCAGCATCACATCTTTTTCCAGAGAAATGGATGGAGGTGGCAGTTTTCTTTAGAATCTCCTCAGTGACCTGTTTGATTTTGTTTGAAAATATATTGACTTCAAAAACAAAAGTCAAAACTGTCTTTTATCTGAATAAGTTTGGGGGAAGTGTAACCTGTACATATTTTTTTAATAGGTACTAAAGTTTCTACATGACAAGGGATTCCCTTATGGCCATCTTCACGCCTCCAATGTGATGCTGGATGGGGACACTTGCCGGCTGCTAGACCTCGAGAATTCCTTATTGGGCCTTCCTTCCTTCTACCGATCTTACTTCTCACAATTCAGGAAAATCAATGTAAGTTGCTAAAAGTAATGAAATAGCAGGTTCATCTTCCAGTATAAGTTATCCCTATGGCCAGACCCCCTGATCTTCCCATGTTAGAAATAGGCACAAAGCAGAGAAAGGTATAGCTGTGGTGAGCCGCACTTCTCCCACAGAACATTGCTGTATCTCCAAGAGGCTAAGCTGAAATGATAGATGGGACAAGGAGGTGCATAGAGCCACTGATTAGAAGACCATGGAGTGGGTGGGGAGGGGGACAGAGGAGAGCAAAAAGGGGATGGATGTAATACAACAACAATTTAAAAAAAAAAAAAAAAAAAGAAGACCATGGAGGACAGGGCCAAGACCTTTGGTCAGAGCAATGCCTTGTGAGCCTTTACAATAGGCTTTGGAGTTGCATTTTCACTGCCAGTGAGAGGGGTCACCCTGGGCCTTGCTTCTTGGTGGAAGCTGAGGGCAGGGGTACTGGGATTCACAAAGCCAAACTGACAGAGGAACAACGTCGCTGCCCTCTTTTCTTCCACAGACGTTGGAAAGTGTGGACGTCCACTGCTTTGGCCACTTACTGTATGAAATGACCTACGGACGGCCTCCAGACTCAGTGCCTGTAGACTCTTTCCCTCCTGCCCCGTCCATGGCTGTGGGTCAGTATGGGGTTTGGAGGGGTCTTCTGGGCCCTGGTAGTCTGCAGAGCTACTCACCCCCTTTCTAGAATCCAGGAAAGGCCCAGAGGAAGTTGTCATGCTCCACAGCCAGAAATTCTTACCCAATTTAAAAGCAAACCAGATCTGAGTAATTTACTTAAATGTACTTCGTTGAAAATTCAGATGGCTTGTCCATTTGTTGGGCTCTCTAGAACGGGAATTTCTGTAACCGGCATTAGAATTTTAAAAGCAGGAGCATGTAAAAGAGCAGTATGGTCAGGCTGAATCTGATCCAGAAACAGAAGCCAGGACCGGACTATTTGAAGCCAGTCTTGAGGGCTCTAGCAGGTGTCACGAGTCAGACCAAGGCTGGAATGGGACCTGCTAGGAACACGGGAGCCCTGAGCAGAAGCCTGGAAGATAGGAGCCTAGCAGGCCCAGAGCTGGGGAAGGCAGGCAGGAAATGGACACAGGCAAATTGGATTCAGGAGCCCTTCCCGTAGTACCTGAGGGGCTGAGCGCTGGGGGCTGGCAGGAATGGAGGGACTGATACAGACTCATCAGGCACTTTTCATCTCCTCATAGCAGCTCAGAGCACGGAGAGGGGAGGGCAGGGTAGCCCTTGGGCCACTGTGCCATCACCGTATGCAAGTCAACCCTCTGCCGAGTGCTAGTTTTGGATTAAATGAGTTGGCTCAGGAGAACAGCCCTGAGCCTGCTTTGTGTTGAGTTAGAACAGCTGAAATTGAGCAGTGACCTGTGAGTAGAAAAATCCGGCTGCTTGTGTTTACATCAGCCAAGGAGTTGGATGATGAGGTATCAACAGTTGGCATTTTGCTGCTGGTTTTGATTAAAAGCAGGCAAGCAGCAAAATGTCTTTCGAGCTCAAAATTTTTACCTCTGTTTAGTGTTTACTTCTCTTCAGAGAGCAAACACTTTTATGAATGATATCTCAAATCCTTCCTCCAATTATCTTTGAAGTATATTTAGCTGTCTGTCAGCATGTGGTTTCTAAACCGCTTAGCTTGCGTCCTGGGTAACGTAAGTGTTGCCAGCATCCCCTCCCCACGTTCGCCATCTGTCTGCACGCGAAGCTCGACGCTGGCCCAGTCAGCCTGCAGGCAGTTGTTAAAGCGGCATCAAACTTTCTATCACCCAGTGGATTTGCCGGCGTGTTCTGTGGGACTAAAATGTGTATCTGTTCATTTCAAGTGGCCGTGTTGGAGTCCATGCTGTCTTGTGAAGCCTGTAAAAATGGCATGCCTACCGTCTCCCGGCTCTTACAGATGCCGTAAGTCAATCATACACCTTGGTTATCTTCCTAACTTGCAGGGTCCAGTAGAACTCTTTGCTGACAGTCACCTGCAGCATGATATTGCGCCCTTTCCTTGTGACTTCTCTGCTGCCTTAGTCTGATTGCTCTCCTTTGACTCAGCCTCGTTTTCACACGTGTTCCTCCCTGTCCACGTTAGCATTATGTACGTGTCTCTGTGGCAGCACCCCGCCCCCCCTGCTTAGGAAACAGCAGAGGAAGGCTCTCCAAGCGTCTGTCCTTCATGACCCTGTTTCAGGCATGGTTGGGCCATAGCCGTGGCTAGTTCACCAGCCACTGGCCTTGGAGGGCCTGCCCTCTGTGAGGAGGGCAGTGTGTTTCTGGTCTCCCATGAGTAAATGAACTGGTTTGTTCATTTACTCACTGGGTAATGTTTATTAAATATCTAACATGTACTGGCACTGTGCTAGAGGCTTACAGCTCAGAAAATATTTACTCTTAAACAGGGTTATGAATAGGTAATTAAGGTGGTTGAAATGTTCTGTCCCTTTATGGAAAGGCAGAAGGGTGGTTAAGAAGGGCATGTCTGAGGTTAGATGGACCTGGGGGTGGATCGAGCTGCACCACTTCTTTTTTTTTTCTTTATTTTTATTGTTGACACTATTGCAGATGTTCTCACTTCCCTCCCCTTTTCCCTCTCTGCCCAGCTCTTGCTTCCCAGCTTCACCACTTTTACATAGGTGACCTTGAGCAAGTTTCCTAACCTCTGGAAGCTGAGTTGTTTTCATCTGTTAAATGGGGATAATGATAGTCCTCACCTCATATGGTTGTTGGGAGGGTTTAATGAGATGATTCCTAGTATACTGCCTAGCACTTAATAAGTACTTATTAAATGTTGGTTATGATTAATATTGATTCAACATTTATTTTGTGAACATTATGTGCCATGTAGTACACAGTGCTTTGTCTGTACCAGTGTTGTGAACAGATCAGATGTACTGAGGAAACAGTAACATGGGGACACAGACAGGGACAGCTTGAAGTGCATGTAACTGGAGTACGGAGCAGGTAGCAGGAAGTTCCGGTTTGTCGTAGAGGGTCTGCTATAGCCATGAGGAGTGGAGCAGCCCGAGCCTCTGCCCGTGGATGTGACATTCTGCTGTTTAAGTGACACTAGCAAGTTCCTGTCGGAACCAGCCACTGTTAATAGCAATATGAACACAGCAAAGTAGGTCCAGTTAGGGGAACAACACAATTTTCACAGACTTCTAGGACAGAATACATCTGTAGTTAGGGAACAACCTGTATCTACATTGATTTACGTGGGTTTGTATTTCTGCCCCCAAACCTTCATATTTTCTCCCAGTCTTCCAGTTCTAAAGTGAATCCAAATGTTATTTCCTTACTTAACACATTGTTGACCAGCAATTTTATACAAAAGCTACACAAAAACTAATGCAAGTGCAAGCAGGAGTTAACTCAGGTAGCAAGCTACATCCATCTGTTCATTAATTCTTGCTACTCTTTGGGCTTCAGCCTTCGGGAGAGTACTTGGAGAGGTGTGAGCTCTGTCCAGTACAGATGTGTTGTCTGGAAGTAAATGCACCTGTGGCCTTGGAGGAAAGAGTTATGTCTCCACCTCTAGAATTGCCCAGGGATCTTGCTCGGTGGGGAAAGGTTAACCTGTCATCTCTCCTTGTCATGTAGTTCCTGATTCTTTTTCTTTTTTAAGATTTTATTTATTATTTTTTAGAGAGAAGGGTAGGGAAAGAAGCAGAGAGGGAGAGAAACATCAACGTAAGGTTGTCTTTCACCTGCCTCCAGCCATGGACCTGGCTGGAGACTGGGCTTGCAACCTGGTTATGTGCCCTGGCTGGGAACCAAACCAGTGACCTTTGGGTTCTCAGGCCTGCACCTTTCCACTGAGCCACCAGCCAGGGCTAGTTCCTGATTCTTAAAAAGGAGGACCGCTCAAGGAAACACTCACAAACATCTGAGCACTGCCCAAATAGCCATTTAAACTCTCCATCTAGCTCCGGCCAGTGTGACTCGGTTGGGCATTCTCCTGCGAACCTAAAGGTCCCTGGTTCAATTCCACCACCAGTTCTAATCATGGTCTGGCCACATGCCCTGGTTGCAGTTCTGTTCCTGGGGTGCATTCAAAATGCAACCAGTCAGTGTTCCAATGTTTCTCACTCTTCCCTTCTCCCTCCCTTTCCCTCTTTCTAAAATAAAAAATAAAATATAAATAAATAAACTATTCAACCTGTTTTACCAAAAATAGTTCAGAATTCCTCATGCTATTATTTTTAATAACATAGTTTTGAAGAGCGTATAGATATAACCTAAAGCTATTATGTCTTTTTAAGAGAGCATGAGAAACACTACCTTTCTTAGAAGAAAGTTATTTTCTCATTAGATTCTAATCAGAGCAATTCCTTTTTACTTACTGGCACATTTTTATTTTATTGAGCTCCAGAATAAGTTTTCTCCTCCTCTGGGATAAAGGATAAAAGGAAAACCATTTATTCTATTTTGAAATATCTATTGTATATATTATTTGCAATAAATGGAAATAATAAATAAGAGTTTACAAAAATAATTTTTAAGTGTACGTTAATTTACTACATAGCGTGAAAGGACTTTTGCCCTCCAGTGGGGACATATCTCCAGTCCACAGCTGAGCCAGTATTCCTGGTAACTGGAGGGGGTTTCCTAGGGTCTTATTGGGTGGCCATTGTGTTGATAAACAAGATACGGTGGACTGGGTCAGTCCTGGGAGATGTGGGGACTTCCTAGGCTAAAGCTGTCTTGTTCTGCTTTGTCTTCTGAGAATGCACCTGTTTTAAGAAAGGTTTTTTTTTTTTTTTTTGCTTTTTTTCCCTTCTCTTTACAGATTATTCAGTGATGTTTCACTAACTACTTCTGAAAAGCCACAGTTTAAGGTAAAGCAAATCATATCATTTTTTGGTTTGTGATATAAATGAGTTGACTTTGAAAGTTAATGCTTTTGTAATTAAAAAAGAAGAGGTCCAGGCCCTGACTGGTGGCACAGTGGATAAGGTACCGCCCTGAGAACCCAAAGGTCGCTGGTTTGATTCCTCAGACCAGGGCACATAACCAGGTTGCAAGCCAGGTCTCCAGCCAGGTCTGTAGCTGGAGGCAGGTGAAAGGCAACTACACATTGATGTTTCTCTCCCTCTCTGCCTCTCTCCCTTCCTCTCTCTCTTAAAATAATAAATAAAATCTTTAAAAGAGAGGCGGTCCAGTACTATAATAAAGAAAAGTTGAAAACAATCTAAATGTCCTACAATCAGGGAATAATTTAATAATTCATAGTTAATTAAATGTTTTTATCTAATACAAGTAAATTTTATTAAGACACTGCAGTAGCATGAAAATGATTATCATTTGGGCTAATGGATGGAAAAAGCAGGATATAAATACAATTTGTAAAAAATACCTGTGTTGGTGGAGTGGGTGGGTGGGGAAGGGGACAGAGCGGAGTAAAAAGCGGATGGATGTAATACAACAATAAAATTAAATAAAAAAAAAAACAAAAACCTGTGTCTAGTAGAAATACTGGAAGAAAGTATCCTGGGAAGTAGCAATGTAACGTGGTATGGGAAGAGCAGGGACTTTGAAACCCGAAAACACCAAGTTGGTATCTTACTTGATTTTTTAATACCAGCCACTTATGTAAGGAGGGTTTCTCAGCTGTGGCATTTAACATTTCAGTCAGATAGTTCTTTGTTTTGTGGGACTGTCCTTTGTATTATAGGATATAAAGCAGCATCCCTGGCCTGTACCCACTGGATGTGACTAGTACTCCCCTTCCACCCCACACATTGTGACTATCAAAAATGCCTCCAATATTGCCAGATGTCCCCTAGAAAAGGGAGTGGACAAAATCAGCGCCATTTGAGACCTACCAATTTATGGGCAAGTACTTAATCTTTGGGTCTGCGTACTTAGCGTGGAGTTGATGAGTAATACCTGTCTACTGTCATTGGACAACTGAGATAATGTATGTGAATGCCTCATTTAGGGCCCAGCTGTCCTCAGGGCTCACTGTTAAGTGTTGTTTTAGGTAGTAGCATGAAGGGTAATTCTCTTTCTCCTCTTTATATTCCCAACGAGTATGTAATATCCTTATGATGAGGTTAAATTTAGGGGAAAAAAACACAAAACCAAACCACTTGGGGTCAGAAGATAATATAGGTGACAAGTGCTTTTCTCTGTCCTTTTTTACCAGTTAGAGGAGTTCTGACAATAATAGCTTCTTTGGATCTGAAGTAGAAAGTAAAAACATTTAAATTCATCTTTTTACTGAATGTCCTCAGAAAATGTATTTAGCCTTGTAAATAGCTATGTTCTCCCCAAAACCTGATCATCTAGCCTAGGGATTGTTATCAGGCCTCACTCTTGCCCTAAGCCAAGAGAATCCATGCTGCAGAGATAATATAATTTTAAAAGACAATGTTAATTTCTTGTATATACATTTTCTTTCTGGAAAGATACACAAGAATCTGGTGACATTGGTTGCCGTCATGAAGGGGAACTATATGGGAGACTTTTTCCTGTGTATGGACCTTTGATACCTTTGACTTTGAACTATGATTGCATTGCCTACTCAAAACTTCTCTTAAGTTTATATTTTTAAAGTAATAATAGAGATAGCCCTGGCTGGTGTGGCTCAGTGGATTGAGTGCTGGCCTGAGAACCAAAGGGTCACTGGTGTGATACCCAGTCAGGATACACACCCGGGTGCGGGCCAGGTCCCCAGCTGGGGGCATGAGAAAGGCAACCACATATTGATGTTTCTTTCCCTTCTCTTTCTCCTCCCTCCCTTTCCCTCCCTCTAAAAAAATATATGTATTTTTTAAAAAAAAAGAATAATAGAGATAAAAAGTTCCACATGACCTTAGTGTCTGTTTTCCAGGCCTGAGCTTTCATCATCATTTAAAACACTAATAAATTAGAAAGTGAAAGGCTCAGAAGTACAACAGGCTATTAAGAGTGTCTTTCAGCATGAAAAAGATTAATCTTGTGAAATTCAGAAAATAAGTCTTTGATAGAGAAAGTCCCTCTGAAGTTACAAAGTACTATAATTATATGTGTGTGTTCCAAAAATCTTTATATATTTAAAATTTTTAATCATCAAAAACAATGTAAAATATATCCTCTTAACTATTTTTTCTCTTAACCATTTTTAAGTTTACAGTTCAATAGTGTTAAGTATATTCACACTGTTGTGTTGAACAAGATTTCTAGATCTTTCTCATCTTGCAAACTCTAGACCAACTGACCGATACTCCTCAGTCTTGGCGAACACAGTCCTACTGTCTGCTTCTATGATTTTGACAACTCTAGGTATCTCATAAAGTGGAATCATACAGTATTTGTCCTTTTGTGACTGGCTTATTTTGCTCAGTATAAATGTCTTTAAGTTTTATTTATGTTACAGCATGTGACAGGATTTCCTTTTTCAAGGCTGGTTGATATTCCCTTGTATGTATATACACCACATTTTGTTAACCCACGTATTTGTTGATGGACATCTCACCTCTTGGTGACTGTGAATAATGCTGCAGTGAACATGGGGTGTGCTTTGGTCCTGCTTTCAATCCTTTTGGATATATACCTAGAAGTTGCTGGGTCATATGCTAATTCTATTTTTAGAGGAGCTTCCATACTATTTTCCATTGTAGCTAAATCACTTTATATTCCTACCATTAATGTACCAATGTTCCAGTTTTGATAGACAAATCTTCTATCAGCATTTGTAATTTTCTTTTTTTCTTTTTTTCTATTTGTAATAGTGACCATTCTAATGTGTATGAGGTGATACCTGATTGTGGTTTTGATTTGCACTTCTCTAATGATTAGAAATGTTGATCATCTTCTCATATACTAGTTGGCCGTGTGTATATCTTCTTTGGAAAAATATCTATTCAGGTCCTTTGCCCATGTTTTTCTTTGACTTTCTGTTTCCTTTATTCTCAGCTTTGTTATGGTATAATCCATTTTTTTGTGACAAGTCCATTTTTAAAATTTGATTCCTTATGTTTTTGTTGTTGAGTTTTAGGAGTTCTTTGTATATTCTGGATATTAATCTCTTACCAGATATATGATTTCCAATCATTTTCTCCCATTCCGTAGGTTGCCTTTTCACTGTGTTCATTGTTTCTTTTGACATGCAGAAGTGTTAAGAGTGATGCGGTCCCATTTGTCTATTATAGTGTTTCTTCCTGTACCTTTGGTATCCAGTCTAAGAAATCACTGCCAAATCCAACATCATGAAGCTTTTCCCTTATGCTTTCTTCTAGTTTTATAGTTTTAGGCCTTAGGTTTAGGTCTTCAATCCAGCTTTGAGTTTATTCTGTGTAAGGTTCATCCTTTTCCATATAAATATACTTTCCCAGCATCACTTATTGAAGAAACTGTCCTTCCCCCATTGTGTGCTTTTGGCATCCTGTCAAAGATCATTTGACCATACATGTGAGGGTTTATTTCTAGGCTCTCTATTCTGTTCCATTGGTTTATATGCTTTCCTTTTTTAAAAATGTTTGTTTATTTATTGTTAGAGAAGGGGAAGGCGGGAGAAAGAGAGGTAAAAAAACATTGATGTGAGAAACATTGATTGCTTGCCTCTCATGTGTGCCCCGTCTGGGAATCGAACCTACAACATAGGCCTGTGCCCAAACTGGGAATCAAACCAGCAACCTGATGACCCCCAACCAACTGAACCACACCCATCAGGGCCCTATATGTCTTTCTTTATGCCATTATAACAATGTTTTGATTACTGTAACTTGGTAACATGTTATAAAATCAGGAAGTGTGAGGCCTTATATTTTTTTCTTTTTTTCAAGATTGTTTTGATAATTTGGAGTCCGTTGAGAATTAGTTGGAATACTTGAAATGTACACCACATCTATTTTTATGTTTATTTTGCGTATTTGTTGATAAGAAATGCTAATGAGCTACATGTATCAGGTATACCAGAAGTGGCCAGGACAGGATTCAAGTGGACAGTTTATAACCTATTTCATTCCAGGTGCCCTCCTTCTTGATAATCAATTGCTCCTTCATTAAAACCAGGACTTAGGAGAATCTCCAGCCATTTTTCTCAATAGATTCTGTACTTTCTCCTCTTTCAGATCCCCACAAAATTAAAAGAAGCATTGAGAATTGCCAAAGAATGTATAGAAAAGAGATTAATTGAAGAACAGAAACAGGTAAATCACTTCTAGTTCCTCTTTGCCCTTTGGTCTTTTAGTGTTGCCTGGAACTCATGGTGATTTACTTTGAACTGATTCCACAAACATTTCTTGCATGCTTGCTCGGAACTAGACCCCTAGCTCCATGCGGTGAGGCAGCTGAATCCTTCATTGTCCTTCCCTTAAGGAGCTCAGGCTGTTGGGGAAATAACAGATCCATAAAGGGTGGTGATCCTTTATGATCAGGCCAGCTGGGTCATGGTGGGCACACATGGTCATGCTCTAAAGTTGCTAGGGATCACACTGGTCTTCTGTAAGAGAGAGAGGCAGGAAGGAACCAGGGGAAGCGAGAAAGGTCTTCACCCTTAGGCATACTCTTCTCCCAGACCTAACCTTGGAGGCACACAGGCTGAGCTGGGAAATATTTAACATCTAAATAATTTGATTGGCAAAATACATTAGATTTTCATTAGTGTACGTAGGATATGCTCACGTTTGTGGTGAATTGTGTTTTGGTATAGATTCACCAGCATCGAAGACTGACAAGAGCTCAATCTCACCATGGATCTGAAGAAGAAAGAAAAAAAAGGAAGATTTTAGCTCGAAAGGTAAGCTTGTTGTCTGTCTGAAATCTCAGTGCATGAAGAAAAGTTCTAGTTTCCATGTAAAGTGTTCTTGGTTAATGGTGTACATTTAGTTAATGACAGATTCTGTGCTATGTCTCCTTGAAAGTTAAAACTATTTGCAGATGACTGGTTTGCAGCTTTTAAAAAGGAACTAGGTAATACCAGGAAACAAATGGACCATATAGTAGTTTCCTGGCTGCTGGACTGATTATGGCCTGATGTAATTGGGGTAGTGGTGGGCCTGGGACAATGGTCATCATGGTATGTTTTATTTTCCCCTTTGGTTTTAGCTTGTGACTTCTTCATGGTATTGTTATGGGGCCAAATATGACCTTGTGTGTGGGTAGTTTATTTACATGCCTAGGAAATATCTTTATTCTAACTTTTAGCATCATTATTTACTCGTTATTTTTTTCCCCTCTCTCTTTTTATTTTGAAAGAAGTCAAAACGATCTGCTATTGAAAGTAATGAAGAGCATTCAGCAAAGCATTGCAACTCTAATAATTCAGGTAACTGGTTATAGATTGCAGCACCCAAAGACCAGGACCAGGAGGCTGCAGTCAGTCAAGAGGTCTTGGGTACTGGTAGCCAGAGTGTGGTAACAAACATAGAAAACAAAAGAATTCTGTCCCTAATGAAAGATTACGACGGCATTTATGGCTCATAGGACTCAGGTGCTGGAAGGGACCTCAGAGGTTTTTGGGTCAGCCAGCCTCTTCACTAATAGTAGGACTCAATCAACCAAAGATGAGCATTATCCACAGAACAAAAACCAACCCAACTTAAAATTCAAGGTGTCCTATTTTTCAGGGGAGCCTACATGAGCAGAAGTAACCCTAAATCCTGTCCTGTGCTCTAGTCACCATGTGGTAGGAGAATGTGCCCTTCTGTGTTAAAGAAAGGACTTGATGGTGTGTAGGGATGGCAAGGGCCAGGATGGTACAGAGAGCACTGCCCTGCACTGGCAGTCATCGCTACCACTCCCGGCTGCCCCTCACTCAGCCCCGCTGGCTGTGGGCCTTCATGTTCCCATCTTTAGAAATCAGGGCCAGATTGAATCACCCCTTGAGGCCTTCCAGTTCTTCCACCTTATGAATCTATGAAATACAGTTCTACATAGAAGAGGGCAGGGTTCATTCTAACACACGCAGCTTTGGCTTAGTCCTGGAAGGCCAAGGGAAAGGGAGGCATTATTAGGTTCAGGAATACATTTAGCAGGAGAAGGAACTAGCGGAGAGAGAGAAGCTGAAGGTGCAGAAGACAGAGTGATGATGTGAAGGGCCTAGAGAGAAGGCCAAGGGCTCAGCAACAAGAGCCCAGCTGTCAGTCTCAGCCTTGGAGGAAGCCCATCTGTCTCTTCCTGGAGCCAGGAGCCAGGAGGGCCTTTGAAGAGTTAGAGGCTTTTAAAAGTAGAAGTAACCTGGCCAGTGTGGCTCAGTGGATTGATCACTGGCCTTTGAACCAAAGGGTCAATGGTTCGATTCCCAGTCAGGACACATGCCTGAATTGCAGGTCAGGTCCCCAGCTGGAGGCACGTGAAAGGCAACCATACATTGATGTTTCTCTCCCTCTCTTCCTCCTCCCTTCCCCTCTCTATAAAAGTAAAAATTAAATTTAAAAAAGTGGAAGGAAGGGAGGAAATTGAGGGCGTTCACAGTTCATGCCTTCTCAGGTTCTTGGTGAAGTCAAGGAGGACAGCTCTGGGGGCACCAGGAGAAACGAGTGGTGCAGGAGATGGACTAGCCCAAGAATGCAGGTGGTGTGGGTGGATCTGGGAGCTGGAAGAGTTGGGAGAAGATTGGAGGCAGCACAAAGAGGGTGAGAATCATGCGGACCCTGCTGCCTGCTGTGGAGGCCAGAGGAGGGCTCAGGGGGAGCTAGAAAGTAGGAGAAGGGGAGGCCAGGCCCTGGAGGTCCCAGTGAGGACTGGGCAGGCTCCGCAGATGTGAAGGCTGAGGGAGGAGAGAGCTGGTGGCCTCTTCTGTGTGGTTGACGGGGTAGACAAGGGCCAATTATTGTCATCATTAGGCTGAGACACCTGTCTCCAACCAGCATGTCTGACTCGCAGTCGTTCTGTCCAGCAGTTAATTCTTTATAAAGCAGAGAAAGCCTGACTCTGTTTTCCACTTTCCTGAGGCAATTCCTGCGGGCAAGGCCCTGCCACATGCAGCCCGTTAGGATCCTGAGGACTCTAGGTCACCGCCGTGCCCTCTGGAGTTTAGGAAAACAAAGTAGCGGTTGATTATCTCCAGATTCCACTGGGATCACAAGTTCAATCTTCTCCCCATTAAAATCTACTTTAGCACTGCCAAGCGTATAAAAACAGGATGGGGTTGAGTTTTATCTCCTTTACCAGTAAAACACCTCTTACATTTATAGGGAGGTGAGAGAAGATTACAAACAGTGGAAACGAATTCAACAGGGAGTGGTGTGGTTGGATTCGGCATTTTTCCTCTTGCCCACGGTCCATGCCGTGTCAACTTGTGCTGTGGGTAGTGGGTGAGGGGATGGCTGGAGGCTTCCTCAAAACAGACAGCAGCTTTCAGGGGCATCTTCTCAGCCCACCTTGGAGCTGTGGTTAATCACTCGACAGGACATCTGTGTGGAAGAGGGGGCTCATGTAGGAGCCTCTCTCTCTCTCTGCTCATTGGGGTATTTCCATGTTAGGCCAGCAGGATATATTCTGGGGATTTCTGAGCACTGGGTGGATGCTGAGAACTTGGAAATATTTGAAATACAAGAAGGTGATTAGGTCCAGAAAATGCATGTAACATTTTAATATAAATAAGGGTATTTCTTGAATTTTTGGCAAGAAAAGGCCTGGGAAATCCACAAACTGAATAGGATGGCACTATCTTACTGAAGGTACCTGCTGATAAAATGGAACTTTTACACGGAGCATTGTTGGCAAATGGTGTGGTGTGAGAAACTCTCACTTCCTTTATGCTGCTCTGCCCCTCTCAGCCACCTGTACTGCTGTGGCACTATCATTTGTCCTTCATCACCCAGGAGAGTGGTTGCATCAGGAATAGACACTGCAGCCAATTGCATAAGCCGTTGATTTCTCAAAGTTGGTTTCAAATGATTAAACTGAGAATCAGCCTAACTCTAGCCTTAACCCTGCCCTGGATTGGAAACCTCTGAACTGGTCCAGTCTCTGAATTCTCTGTTCCTCAATTTTCACCACAAGGTCTGCACACTAAGCCAGTGGTGGGCCCAGCTCTGGCCAGATTCCAGATGTCTTCCTTTGGTCCCCAAGAGCGTTTCTGTATTTTCTCTTAGCAGGATCTGGGGCCAGCTCACCTCTCACATCCCCATCATCGCCGACTCCACCCTCTACTGCAGGTGAGTGATGGAGGCAAAATGGCCTGTCTCCTCCTGCTCTCCACTAACAGGAGGGGAGCAGGGCTTTCTCTTCTCACTTTGGCCCAAGCCTCCCATGGTTAGAGAGATATAGCCTTCTCCACAGAACCAGTAGGAGTATAGCTCAGAGGTGTCATTCAGGAGGGCTGGGGTCTAGATTTACAAACTCGGTTTCATGGGAACGGAGTAGCTGGCAGCCCTCTTCCCCTGGCTTGCTTTCTCTGCCAGAAAGCCTCATGCAGGACTCACTAGATTAGAGCTTGTCTGAGTATGTGCTTCGGTGAACATAACAGTCACCCTGCTGCTCAGGGGTCCTGACCTGCCCGAGCTCTCTCCTCAGGAAGCCCACTCATAATGTTGGTTTGGTCACAGAGCAAAACTCGGGAGATGCCTAGGTGTGGGAGTGAACTAACCCCCAAGTTTCTGATTTCCTCATAGTTCTTTGTACTGCAATGGGTTTAATCATCTGCATATTTGGTGACTAGCCTTTGTTTCACCTTTGTGAATTAAACCAGATACTACGAGTTCTGTTTGAAAAATGTAGAAAAGAATTTATCTTGGGGAATACTTATAACCTCTAATTCTATGGTTCGTCCGTATAATGCTAGCTTTCCTCCTTTTTGCTTTGAACTAATACGTCCTAACCATTTTGTAAGTCCTGTAAAAACACTGGAGTACCAGTATGTCCTTTGTTCGTAAGTGAACCAGATATTCTAGACATCAGAGGAGCTGGTTCTGCCACTCAGAGCTTGTCGCTGGCCTTGGAAGTTGCTGCAGTTGTCCGAAGGAAAGTCACTGGCTGGGGCTGACAGATGAGTTGACACTATCACATGTGTTAGGTTTAAGGCAGCACCTGGGAGATACTGAGTACATCATTGCCCGACATACATCAAATGCTTCTAACCAACCTACCTTTAAAAAAAAAAACAAACCCAAAACAAAAAACAAGCACATGTAGGGGGACTGGTTTGAATAATTTATTTCGGCTGAGGGTGGCACTGGGGCTGCAGCAGAGCATGCTGGGCCAGCACCTGTTTTGAGTAGCAAAGTAGCTGGCTCATGTGGATGATGTTGTTTTCCCTGTCTGACTTTGTCAGCAGATTTTTACAGAAGAAGCCCCCAAATATTTATTAATCAAGGCAGAAAACAGATTTCTCTGTCTTTTAGAGGTGAACTGTCTAGGCTGGTCAGAAATTTCTGGAGCCCTACTGCCCAGATTGTGTTGAGCAACTTTCTAGTACACAGGATATTAATTTCACATCACTTAGATATATTAAGGAAATTGGAGAGAATATCGAGACTTCATAAACCCCCTTTAATAAGCAAGGTGTCTGTTGAGTAGTACAGACTATTCACCACATGCATTATACACATACGTGGTCCTGGGAAGTTAATGCCAGTTCTTATTTTTAAGTGCCTTGGGGCAGTCACAATCTATTTTGACTTTAGTTGTTGTTGTTGTTAATCCTCTAATTTACCTGTGATTTGAATGGGAACTACATACATAGCAGGTTTGCATTAAATGAGGTAACTTTTAGAATGGGAGGAAAAGAGGAATCTTATAATTAGAGTCATGTTGGAAAAAGTTTGAAATGAGTGGGAGCAGCTGGGGACACGGCTGTGAACTTGATCTGTGTCTTAAAGGGTCATAAGCATTCAGAGGGAGAACTTATGTAAGGCCTCAAGCACAATACCTGCCAGAGATGAGATGTTCCCAGCAAATACTGGCTCCTTTTTTCTTTCATCTCCTTTAATGTTTTCTTGATAAAATTATCAACTCAGCCCCGAAAGGATCTACTCTGACCTCTGCTGGGCATTTAGTGTAATGCATATCATGAAAATGGTAAATCGCATTTGCCTGTCAACCTACCATTTGAGGTCCTATATGGGACACCCACAGTGAGTTTATTCATTCAATTACTCAAGATGCATTTTCTGAGAGTCTGCGGTGTGCCAGGCTCTGTGCTTGGTCCTGGGTTACGGAGATAAACAGACAGACAAGGCCTTAGCTGGCATGGAGCCACATTTCCAGTGCCCATTGGGAGCTCCAAAATGATAGATAAAATTTAAGCACAGGCTTTCCACGGTAGTTTTTTTATCCCAATAGTTCCCCTTCTAGAGAGTCCACCTGAAGAACTAGCCTACCAACAAGCAACATCTCGAGCTTCTGTTCGATGCAAGGCATCAGGTGGTAGCCCTCATGCTGCTGTACTGTGGGGTGCTCGGTGCACCCTGTGGGTAGATTTGCTTGCACTTGCTCTTCCTTCAAGACCTCTGCCGGGTGAGAGTAGACTCAGCCCAGGGCTGGCAACTTGTGGCTCTTTGCCCCTGCTTGGATGGGTCCTTCTCCCAGGACTGGAGGTCAAGCTTCTCGTTGGGCTCATCTTTCTTGCTGCCTCTCTGCATGCTGCCCATGTTGCTGTTGGAATCGCACTTACTTCAATTTATGCCTTAACTTCTAGGCCAAGTTTATAATCTATCTGGGAACTAAGTCAAAGAGTGTGTTTCAGCTTTATGATGAAATGTAATTTTCTCAAGAAATGAAAAATTATTCATTTTCAAGGTCTAATATTAAAAAAGAATTCCTGCTAAAGGTGACATCCCAAATACATCTCAGTCTGGGAGCTCTTGGGAAGCACACATTGGGCTCAGGAACCTAAACTTGAAAGCCACCACTTGCTAGTTCTGGGACCATGGACAAGATACTGAACTTTCCTGAGTTTCAGGTTTCCTGTTTGTAAATAATGATAATAACAGTGCTTTGCCTAGTCAGGTTATTAAGAGCATCCAGTGAGAATGAGGTTAGAACAGTGCCTGCCCACAGTAAGCCCTGAGTTACCAAGAGACCTTGAATGAGTCACTTTCCATGTCTGGGTCTTACTTAGCTCCTCTGTAAAAGGTGGAAGGGTGACAGTTAGGAGACTGTCTCACAGCTCCTTCTAATCAAGCGTACTCGGTGGTCCCTGCCTTTGGCAGTGTGCTCAATGTAGATCAATGTAGGCAAGTTCATTTCCACAGCATCACCTTTCTTCCTGAAAGAATCAGTTTTAAGCACATTCATGGTAGTTGAGGGTGGTCTTAAGCTCAGTTTCTTGCAGGATGGGACAGAAGTGGCAGATGTTCGCAAGTGAAGTGATCTTACTCTCTGGAGCCCTTCCCAGCATTTGCATAAAATCTGGGACCTGCCCTGGGGCTTCTTCTTGAGGTCCTTACCAATTTGATGGAAGAAATATCACTTCCCTAAGTCTGCTGACTGTTCCATCAGTTGGGGTGGGATTCTCTAAAACTCTTTTTCAGTGAGGACATTGTTTTCTGCTAAAGGTTCTATTCCCTGCCTCTGGAAGGTCTTTTTTATTTACTTATTTATTTATTTAATTTTTTATTTTTAGAGAGAGGGAAAGGGAGAGAGGCAGAGAGGGAGAGAAACATCAATGTATGGTTGCCTTTCACCTGCCTCCAATCACGGACCTAGCTGGAAACCTGGCTTGCAACCTGGTTATGTGCCCTGGCTGGGGAATTGAACCAGCATCCTTCAGGTTTGCAGGCCTGTGCCTTATCCACTGTGCCACCAGCCAGGGCTGTTGGAAGGTCACTCTTTCAAGAACTTTAAAATTCTTTATCCTAACTTATTTCATGGTAAATGTCACCAACTTATGTTTACTCTGAATTCATAGAGGTGAGTTATTCAGAAGGTCCCAATTTACACACACTCATATTCCTTCCTCGCTTCCTTTGGGAGCAAGCAGCCCTTGCTAATGTTTTTTGTTTTGTTTTTTAATGTTTGCAAAAAGAGTATTTAGGAAAAGCTAAGCAGGAGGTTGTAGATTCTTGTTGTTTTTAATAATCGCATTTAACACACTTTGGCACTTATTTTGAACACTAAGTGACGTATTGTCATTGTTCGGTTGGACCCCCAATGAATACCTCCCTATCCAAGGAGGATGGATTCTACCAGGGCTTATTTTAATAGACAAAGAAACCAAGGCTCTAGTGGGGTTCAGGGATGTTGACCAAGGTCACACAAATGGGGGATGCTAGAGCCAGGATTAAACCAGCTCCATCTTTGCTCATGTACCCCCACTGATTCTTCTTGAGTTAGGGTTCTCTTGGGTACACTGGGTGGCCTGTGCTTCACTGGTGAACGTTGTACTTGGTTGTGGGAAAAGAACCCTGCAAGCAGTCAGGAACCGCACGCCTGGTTTGTAGCTCAGTCACTTCCTGGCTGTGACCTTGGACAAGTGATTTCCATTCTTTAAAGCTGTCTTATAAAAGATCCTGGTTTTTATTCAGTAGGTAATGTACATGACAAAGCTCTATGAGCACTGAAGTACTATCAAGTATAAGCTAAGAATGCCCTGCAGGAGAATTCTACCCTTCTTACTTGCACTTTATAATTTTAAGCAATAATTTTGAAAGGAGAGTTCATATTTCCTAGAAAACCCAGTCTGTAAGAATGACTGGAGAGAGAGGCAAGTTTCGTATCTGGACAGAAGCTGTAGGAGGGAAAATAGTAGAGCCTTTTGGGCACAGAGTGACTGAAAACTGAATATAGGACAGAGGATTAAGAATAAACAAGGCACAAAAAATATGTATTATTTAGAATATTGGAGTTTCCAGAATTTGTGTACCAAATCAAAGTCTGAAACCTACTTTAGGCTCAAGAGCAATGCCTTTAGGTGTAGGCGTTTTTATCAAAACCTACACAAAGCAATCACCATCTTTGGGATGAACAGGTGTGCCCTATAGTGCTTCTCTGAGCGGTGGGCAGTTTCTGCACTCCTGCCCTCTCACACTCCTCTCCACTCCCTTCCAAGCCCAATGTATGGGCTACTCCCCAGAGCCCTCAGCTGGTGAGGGTGAGGGGTGGGGTGGGGCAGTGTCCCCAGCATCCTCCCAGCTGCACCATGTGACCCATCCCACAGGAGCCTCACTTCCTCTGGGCAGTGGGTCAGGTTGGTTCAATAGGAACTCTGGGATTCACTGTCAGGGAAAGTGTTATACTTCACATTCTAGATATGCACCTGGAATATCTACACAGGACAAACTTCTGCCTCCTTTTTTTTTTTTTTTTTTTTTATGCCTTTATATATAAAACCTTAAGTAAGGTAATGCCAGTCACCGCCCAGTTCAGCCTCTAGCCCAGCAGCCGCAAGGGAGGGAGGGGCATCCCGTGCTCCCGCCCTGGGGCTCCACCTTAGACCTGGCCTGTGCTCTTGCTCCTCCTAACTTGGAAAAGACTTTCCTCCATTTTAGACCAGAGAAGACTTGCTTGGAAAAAAGATGAGTTCAAATTTTTCTCCTCTCTTGATAAACTGTCCTTATCTAGTAGTAGAACTAAGACCATTCCTAGTACCCATTCGAATTTTCAGGGGAGGTATAAAACCTTGAGTCTTCAAAGTGAATGCATGTAAATAAGTAAAAATGGCACCTAACTGGCTCAGAAAAAGGAAAAAAAAAAAAAAAAAGAACGTGAGGAAGAAAGCAACTTGGTACCAGACTAGTGTATGTGCCACATTCTAAAAGGGTCACAGTACATGTTGTGCTTAAGTATCTCTTCGTTTGGCTGTGAGAATAATCAGCATGTGATTCAGACTAATATTTTTCTGCTTCTTAACTATTTCTATTAAATGACACTAAAATTCAAATAATGACTTGTGTCCTCTCTCTCTCTTTGCTGTTTTCAGTAGAGCAGGCGCCATTTTGAACACGAATTTTCGGTAAAGTAACCTATACTGATTTCTGTCACTTTAAAGATGCTGTGTTTCTGAGTGTGAAACAGGACCTAGAGCACCTAGTCACTGAGGTGATGAACAAGTGGGAAATCAGATCTGACACAATTTCCTTATCTGAACTTTGAAATGAAATACAGCATCTTTAAAAAGCACCCAAATGACTTCATTTGCATTCATTTCATTTTCATCATGACCTTCAAAATCATTTTCACTGTGATTTTAGTTTTAAAATACAGCTCTAAAACCTGAAAATTAACTGTATGGCATTATGGTGTATTTTAATTTTGGAAACTAGGCTTTCAGAGTCCTGTTGCTGCATAAATATTGGTTCCTCAACTTACTGGCTCTTGTGGTTGAAGACAAAACAGTTCTTTTTTAAGCATCCTAAGAATTCTTGAATTGGGATGTGAGTGCAGCCCCCTCATCTGTCTGAGGCAGAGATGAAGGCAGTGCCCAAGAGGTGGGTGCTGGCTGCTTCCAGGGGTCACTGCTCTCCATAGGTCCGCTCTTGGCCTGGTGGCCCTTAGTCTCCCCACCTCTCTGTGTGGACCACAGAGGAACTCAGAGCTACAGACACCTGTAGGTTGCCACGTTCGCCCAAGGAAAGGGGACCCTGAGATGTCCTTTCCACAAGGCAGACAAGGATGTTTCCAGGGGGGCATCCGCCCTGGTTCTAACTCTGCTCTTGTTGCAGCAGTCGGTGGCCTGTCCCAGGGCCCCGGCTGGATTGCCAGTTTCCCTTTGGTTTGGTATGTGGGATTTTGGCTAGAGTAGTTAGCTCTTGGGGTTTTTGTCTAAGAGAAAGTGAAATTAGAGAGGTTGGGACTGACCAGGTAGGTTATAATTGTAGAAGAGCTTTTCTGGAGCACCTCTCCCCCTGGGTTGTTGCAGAACACTTTTTCAAAGCTGTGTGAGTTCAATTAGTACTCAGTCTGACATGGAAGCTGTCTAGTTTTGTCTGTGGCCTGGGGATGATGGCTAGCAGAAGCCTCTTGTTGGGGAGGAACTGATTCACATTTGAAGAATGGAGGAACTCAGGTATTTGTTTCAGGTTTGTCACATGCCGAAGAGCCAGTTCTGTGTTTGGCCTTGTTACCATTTCTCCCCCCCAGGCATTGTTGCCAGTTTGTTGTAATTGAAGCCCCAATGAACTTTTAAAGGAAGCTTGTAGACCACCCCAAAGACAAAAAAGAAAAAGCAAAAATTTCTGATGAACCTGTTGTCAGAGACTATGAGTCCTGGAGTCTGTGTTCTTGCCCCCTCCACTGTAACCTCCTGACTCTTGGTCCTCCTCTCCCCTCCCAGAAGGCTCAGAGCCAGGAGCTGAGCTCCCTTGTCCTGATCACACACATCGAGATCGGCCCTGGTTGTCTTAGGTCCAGTGAGGAAAAGTAGACGTCATGGGACATGAGGCCTTTGAGATTGGTCTGGCCCTCTATGAGTGGACATCAGGGTGACTTTGTGACCTTGCTCTAGGCCCCTAGATGACAGCCTGCCCTTTCTCACAGCCCTCAGTATCCCATGTGCTTTACAGATACCCAGTGGCACTTATGGCAGTGTATTTATCTATACTGCCTACATATTCAAAGTTTCGTTGAAAGGGGTAACATTCTCAGCTTTGGAAAGTGAAGATTCGTTTACTGAACACCACTCCCAACTCCCACACCCTGTGGTAGCAAGTTTGCGCTTCTAAATTTGAGCTGGTAATGAGGCCAAAGTCAGGCGTTGGTTCCTAGTGAAGGCCAAGCAATTTTGTTCAAGATGTTGGCCGTATCTAAGTCCAGCTCCCGAGGCCCATTTCTAGCCTCCCAGAATCCTGGGCTGAAGGGGTACCTGTCTCTGGACGGCCAGGTCCTTGTCTTGAGGACACAAGTGCTGTTGCAGCCCAGAGCCTGTCTTTTCATCTGTAACCTACAGGGGCTCTTCTGCCTGGCTCAAAGAGCAAAGCTGGAAGGCAGGAACACTGATGCTCATCTGTACATGTTGGGCCCTGAATGTCAAGTCCAGATTCTCGTGCCCTTTTTCAGCCATTGGATGGGAGGGGCATTGGTGCCTGCTCAGTCCTTCAGGCTCTCTGTGCTGCAGTTGAGTTCCAAGAGCCTTCAGAGGCAGTCTCCCCTCCCCCTAATATCTCACTGGCCACCATCTGAAAACCCCCTTGAGAGGAATGCTTGTATCATATAAGCTGCTCTTCCCACCTCAACACTTATTGAGGTTTAAAGTCCTTTATCTTTGCAGCTCTATAACATAAGGTCAGGGACATTTTTCCACACTCCACCTTGGCATAGAACATAATTGGACTTCATTCATTAGCTGTTATTTTATAGAACCAGTAGAAATTACATTTTGTTCATTTGTCTGTTTCATGCTTATTTGTATTGATATATCATCATTTGAGAATCCTAAGACTGCAGAGCATGAGTGTGTGTATATCTGTGTGATTCTTTAATTTCAGCTGCCTTAGGTTTGACTAGAGATGTAAAGAAAGGTAAGTGGTTTTCTGTGAAATACATGACTTTAACCATTGCCTGTCATGCACTTACCTGAGTATTTTATTAAAGATCCTAAACTGCTCATCCAAATAAACACAAGGGGTGATTGGAATGATTACCTACTAACACCACAGCTCGGTAGCAGTTTGTCTAGCAGAATGTCTGCCTTGTGTAGCCTAACGCCTGGTGGGTGAAATCACCAAGAGCTGCAAGGTTCATAGGAAATGGGGCATAGGAAACAGGTAGGTTCCTTAAGGCAGGGCTTCTTCTGTACTCAGTGTTTATTTTGTCATGGGAGAACAATTCATTCACTCATTCAGAACTATAAAACTCCAGTGCCAAATGTCTGTGTGCCTGGAAGCTAAGGGAAGTTGTAGACACCTGTCAGTTCCCCTCTTGCCCACTAGGGGGAGCTCCGCATTCCAGTCTCTCCTGGGGCTTCAGTGAGGATGTAGGGTTAGTGCAATTACATTCTGTTCCTGGATTGGGCTGCAGTGGAAAGAAGGGTGCTTGAGGAGAAGTTTCATTGAAAGGGGTAACATTCTCAGCTTTGGAAAGTGAAGATCCATTTCCTGAACACCACTCCCAACTCCCAAACCCTGTGGTAGTAAGTTTGCACTTCTAAATTTGAGCTGGTAATGAGGTTGCCGTTGTTGGGGAGAGAAAGCCCTTTGCCCTCTACTTTGCAAGAACTGTTAGCCTTTTTAATTTCTGTAATGCATCCTAATAAGAAATGATTATTTTGAGACAGATGCCCCTGGGGAACTCATAACCTGGCAGGCACTGGGGCCTTGCTAAGAATACTGAGTGATTTGTCATTTTCTATTAAGTCACATCCTTCAATTATGCGAGTGTTGAAGCAGCTAAAAACAGTTCAACCTTTATTATTAATTGATATTCAGGTAATCCAACTCTGCATACAGATGTCTGTCTTTAATTGCCAGCTCAGGAGTAGGTGGAGCTGCCCAGAACCTGGCTGTAGTAGCTGATGGAACTCTCTAAAATTTAGGAATGCCGTTAAAGCCTCATTCATCTATGCTGAGAAGGTCATTAGGTACAGTGTCATGTCATCTGTGGTATTTGTTCAGCCTTTTCTCACATGACTGTTATTTGGGAGTAATGGCAACCTTTAAATTCCCCTTTGATGCTTCTAGCTTTTTCAGTTTTAAAAGATATTACTGGACATCTTGGTCCCTCTGAGGGAACATTTACAGCCTCACCAGTCTGTTCTGCCCAGGACTGAGCAGTAGCAAGTGGACAGGATGCTTGGAGGTGATGCTGACTGTCCCCTTTTTTCTCTACAGGGTTTTCCACATTCCCGGCACCCCCTCCACCTCCGCCTCCACCACCAGCAGCTCCCTTGCCTCCTTCGAGCACAGAGGTGCCCACCCAGCTCCAGCCCCAGGCTGTGAATGGTGTAAGCCGAGGGGCCTTACTCAGCTCCATCCAGAATTTCCAAAAAGGAACTTTGAAGAAAACTGAAACCTGTGATCATAGTGCTCCTAAGATTGGCTAAAGCTTCGTGTTTACACTTGGAGGGAAAAGCATTTTTTTCTGCCCACATCCAACCACTGAAGGACTCTCCTGGATGAGTTCATTGCTGAGCCAGTAGAGACACTATTTTGCAGATGCTCATGGAAGGAGCTTTTCAAGAGGGAAATATTCTTCGTGTAGGGTAAAATCAGGCTGGCATTGCTGCTTTCAGGAATATTTTGCTCCTTTATCACTATTTTAAAGGAGTTGTTCATCCTCTAATGAGCATCTTTTGGAGGAAGCAGCACATCAGAACCAGTATTTCTACTGACAGAAATGGACAAAAACAATGACAATATTCAGTCACAGCAGTGAGTGGCCTTCGTGTTGCAATTCTTCCTATCCCATCAGATAGCTCCTAAAAATGTTCCCCTCATAGTTTTATTTCTCTAAAGCGTTTTCTGGTTATTTCTTAGATTCTAACTCCCATTTTCCTACCTTAATTTCATCTTAGACATTAATGTTGCCCAAAGCATAGTTCTATCACTGAGTCAGAGAAGCACTTGAGTTCATTTTCCCTCAAATGGAACACTGTTGTGGGTATAGAACTCAGAGCTGCTAAAGCAACTACTCTAGACTCATGTAGTTTTCTTATAGGCAGAATGTATTGAACAAAAAATATTAATATCAGAAAATGCTCTTGCCAATTAGGGGACCTTATTACTCCTCAGCAATTAAATGTGTGGTTTGTGGGGAATTATTGTTACAACACAAATGTGGCATTTATAGAATTCTGATTTTTGATTTACATACATCACCTTTAAACATTACTCACTTATAGAAAGATACTTTATCCTATGATTTGCTTAAATCCTTAAATAAATTGCACTTTATAAAGGATTATAAGTAATCCATTTAAAAATTCAAACACACACATCAGTGTTGGTTACTATGCAGAGAGAATGTCAATGTCTTTAGTTTCATGTAATCTAAGATAAATGTTCAGGTGTATTTTTTATTAAAATAAACCATGTCAAGAAAACAGGTTGTCTGCAGCTTGGCTAAATATTTCAAATGAGAACTTTCTGTAGAAACATTTGTAAACAAAGACCAGATCCACATAGTGTTTCTAAAGCTTTCTGTCCCCTATCCGATCTTTGTGTTGTATTTTCCCTTTTAATGAGCTGACAGTCTTGCCTTGTACCCCTGTATCCTTTTATAACTATTTTAAACCTCTTTTCCATCTCAACTTCTGAAAAGGGCAGTGTATGACAGGAAGTCTGCTTTTTGGCAATGGGAAACACCTGACATGAATTATGCTTTAATTTGGAAGGGATCCCTATTAGAATTAGACATTTAAAGAGCCTGTGGAGAAGTTCCTATTGTCAGTGTGATGTGGTCTAGGATCATTAACAATTAGTTCTTGATGACACTAATTTCTTAATACAACCTTAAGACTTCCACCCCACATTTATTTTCAAGAATATAAACAACTACTTATAGTTAGGAATTCCTTTATTCCTTATCAAAACAATCTAACAGTAAATGTAGATCATATGCTTTTATTATTACATACAAGTTTTCTTTTCTTTTTTTTTTTTTTTTGGATAAATCTCATTAGGACTCTGTCACATTCATACCTGTCCTCTCAGTGAGAGGGTAAAATTTTTACATTGGTCTTATTCAAAAAAATGACTATTGTAACAGACAGAAAATAGGCATGGAGTTCTCGCACATACAAGCACATTTAAACTTCTTCCCAGTACAAAAACATTTATGAATCATAACGTCTTACAGTTCAATCCAGGTAGTGTCAGCAAGTATTTTAAATAAATCCCAATGACTTGATTCTCAAATCCAAACTAGATATTCAATGTTTTCTTTATTGCAAATATGATGTCTTTAACCTGAGGTACCGAGTTGTCTTCTAGAATCTTTGCATAAGGCATAGGGACATCAGCGCCAGTGACACGAACGGCAGGTGCATCCAGGAAATTGAATGCAGGGCCTAGGAAAAAAGGAAATTTAATTGAGAAAGAGGCAAGAAAAGCCGGCTGAACACCAACACCTTGGCACAAATGGTATGGCTATCCAAAGATGAAAATCTAAAGGAATGCTAAATACTGGGGGTTGTTTCTGGTTATGCTTTTTAAAACTACCCAAGCTGACAAATTCAAAGTTCAAGCCATTTGGCCTCTCCTAGCTTTTAATCTTTTTATCCAGTATCCAGGTACACAGAATTTAATACAGCTTGACTATTCTAAAACCAGTTTCTCTGAAATAACCTTCCATGATCCTGGCACAAATTTCAGCTCCCACTCCAAACTGTGGCCAGCCTCCTTCCACAGTTACAAGATGATTGGTCTTCATGACGCTGGCTTCTATTGTTTCAACATCCATTGGTCTGATGGTTCGCAAATTTATCACCTGAACAGATAATGCAATAGATAAGCTCTACAGAGCCAATGCATCATAAAGATAGTCTTATCCCCACAACACCACATTTTAAGAAATTTCCTATTAGACTTTGCGTCTAGGAAAATCTAATGTGCCTGTTCACAAACAAGAGGAGAAATTAATTTAAAAAATTATCTTTACTATAAGTAGCTCTTGTTAACTCGAGAATTCACTTATCTTCCCTTGGCTCTAACTTTCTTCTCTTCAAAATAATAACGAACATTTGACTGTTTGCTATGTACCAGGCACACACTAAGTGTAATTTTCACAATAACCCTGCTGAAACATATTATCCCTACTCTGCTCTCTGTAGCTAGTTCCAATGAAGCGCCTGTCACTCCATATCTTTTGAAATTTGTAGAGTATATAACTTGCCCAAGTGTAACTAACAAGTGGCAGGTCCTATATATGAAGGGTTAAACTCATCAACTTCTGAGAGTTTTCCCTTTTTCCAACCTCCTCCAAGGTTGAATTTTTTTTTTTTTTTTTTTAAGATTTTATTTATTTATTCTAGAGAGAGGCAGAGAGAGAGAGAGAGAGAGAGAGAGATCAATGTATGGTTGCCTTTCACCTGCCTCCAGCTGGACACCTGGCTTGCAACCTGGTTATGTGCCCTGGCTGGGAATCAAACCAGCGACCCTGGGATTTGCAGGCTGGCGCCTTATCCACTGTGTCACCGGCCAGGGTTAAGGTTGGATTTTTAACTTGAGAAAATGATACTATTCTAAAAGATCCAGAACCTAGGTGGTAACACTAAGTGCTGGAAAAGCAAGCAGATTCCCCACTTTAAGCAGAGGCAGAACTGAGTGACAGAGCAAGATTTTTTATCTTATAGAACTGAAACTATTTCTGGGCCTTAAATTAAAACAAACTTTCTGATGCTTAAGGACCTGAAGGTCCACTTACCTCACATTCAATTCCCTCTTTAGATAGCACTGTTGCAGCTTCCAAGCAGTGGCCCACAGGTCTTGAATGGGCAACTACAGTTATATGTGTCCCTGAAACAAAGTGTTCACAGATCAGGGGTCAGGTTGAAACTAAATTCATTTGTATCATCTTCAACTCAGCTTCATCCCAGTGATAGGGAGAATGTGGCAACCTTCCTAGAAATAAAATATAAATCTACTAGATTAGGACTTAGAAAAGTACAAGTGTATGACCAATTTGGGCATGACACACTCTTAACCTGAACTCATCCTATAATTCCCTTGTTCAAGTAAAAGGCAATACAGTCTACACTGACTGAATGATACAAACACAGGGGCTGGATTACAAATAATGTTTAAAGGTATACTAGGTTTTCTTACCTTGCCTTTCTATTTTGGCTTTTCCAATAGGAATTAGAAAGTCTTTTGACTGAGCTTCTTGGGGCAATTCAAAAGGAACTCCATACATCAATTCATTTTCTAGCATCACCACTACAAAATACAAATATTTAAACAAAAGTAACTACATGACCAAAAATGTATACACAAGACCTTTTTTTTTTTTTTTGGAGAGTGCAATTATTAACACTGGGGACAGTGAAACGAGGGCTTAGGCTAGAAGCAACAGGGAGCGTGGGTGGGGCTACTCTGGCTCCCAAGAAATTTTATAGGAAAGAAGTGAACCTGTGCAGGACTGTTACGGCTCATTGGGAAAGTCAGAGAAAAGGAGCCTTGGAGACAGGTTCAGGAGGTTAGCCCCGGACAAGATGTCATTGCTCACTGCTCCCCTGGTTGCAAGTCTTGTGAGAACAGACCCGTAGAGTTTGGGTGATGCATGCCTGAGAGGGAGGAAAAGCATAGGCATGCTCAGGGGAGTAAGAGTGTCACTATCGTTCATTTTGTGAAAACTTTCACTGCACTGATGAAGAAGCCTTGTGTCAGTCATGTCTGTTACCCTTGAGGATGGTTTAGGTACTGATATTTGTAGTCTGGTCAAATCCTAATTTTATCTACGAAGTTAAGTCAGTGTTGTAGGTATGCAGTACCTAACTGGCCACCATGTAAGTCAAAAATAAGAAAAGCAACATCTTTTATTATCTTTACTATATCTGTAAGTCATGAGCATTTCATATATTTCTAAGCCTAACCAGAAGCCTTTATTGGTGCCTTCCATACAAAGATGTCATTTTAGTTTTTTAATGTTCAAAAAAGATCCAAGTGTTATTCTGCTGACCTGGATTGTTATCCCGAATGGCCGATTTAATAAGTCCTTTTGCATCCTCTGAATTCCAGGGGCTGACCACCTTTAAGCCTGGGCAGTGCCCATACCAGGCGGCAAAGCACTGTGAGTGCTGGGCAGCCACACCTGCTGAAGCACCATTGGGCCCCCTGAAGACTATGGGCACAGGCTGAAGGCCCGCTGACATGTAGTAGGTCTTGGCAGCTGAGTTTATAACCTGGTCAATAGCTTGCATAGAGAAATTGAAGGTCATAAATTCACAAATGGGCCGCAACCCAGCCTGTCAAATCAAAAACACAGATGTTAAAAAGACTTAAAAAAGCAATGAAGAGGGGCAACCACTCTGCTCTTACAACAATCAAATAATATTTTCAAAGGTCATGTTAAAAATCTCTTTGCAAGAGATTCATAAAGATTCATACCATTGCTGCACCTACGGCAATTCCAGCAAAGCCCATCTATAAAATAAAATACAAATATGTGAAAACCCATAAAAATTAGAACCATGCATATTTTAACAGATGTGCCCCCAAAGGTCTGCCTGCCAGTGGAAGGTTTACCTCAGATATGGGTGTGTCTATGATCCTCTTATCTCCATATTTCTTCCACAGGCCTCGACTAACCTAAAATTAAGCATTAACACACTTACTTTTAAATGTACATGGAAGCAGAGAGTCACCTCAATTTTGTATAGTTTTCACGTATCTTAGTTACCTTGTATGCCCCATCATACTGGGCAACTTCTTCCCCAAGCAGAAATACCTTCTCATCTCTTTCCAGTTCCTCATCCATACCTTGATTTATAGCATCACGAACTGTCACCTGTGACAGGTATGGGGAAACATTCAATAAACTACAGCGTTAGAATACTACTGAGATTCTCCCTCTTTATAATTACTAGGCTGCTCATAACATATAATATGAAACTAACCCTAGAACAGACTTCTCTTTAAAAGGTCAAAGAATTTAAAAGTAACATTTCTATCACACATAGCTAGTCACACAAACATGTCCAATCAAATGAGTTTACTTAACACTTTGCTTGATGCACACCTAGGCTTGAGAGGTCTGCTTCTTGGCCAGACCAGTTCACAGGCAAAACTTCATAAGCAGAAAGTATATTGGATTGTTTCACTTCCCGACTTAGCCTCACTAGGTGCCAGGCACTGCCAAACACTTTCCCTTCAGGATCTAGTAGTTGTTTTACCATATAGGTTGGTAGCATTATCTAGTAAAATGGGGGGAGGGTCCTCAAAAAACTCAACATATAATCCAGCTATTCCCCTTCTCAATATATCCCTAAAAGAACTGAAAGCAGAGACTCAGATTCCTGCAAATCAATGTTCGTAACAGCATTATTTACAAACCTAAAAGGGAGAATCAACCCAAAAGTCCATGAACGTATGATTAAATAAAATGTGGTATATACATATAATGGAATATTATTCAGCTATTAAAAACAGCCCTGGCTGGTGTGGCTCAGTGGGTTGAGCACCAGCCAGCAAACTGAGAGGTCGCTGGTTCGATTCCCTATCAGGACATGGGCCGGGGTCCCAGGCCAGCTCCCCCACTGGGAGAGGGGGGCTGAGAGGTAAGCCAATCCAAGTATCTCTCACACATGATGTTTCTCTCCCTCTCCCTCTCCCCTTCCCTCTCTCTAAAAATTATTACCAAAAAAAAAAAAAAAAAAAAGGAGGGGGGATGGTATTACCTAGTCTTTAAAAAAATGTATTTCTGACACATGCTACAACATGAATGGACCTTGAAAACGTTATGCTAAGTGAAAAATAATCCAGATATAAAAGGACAAATATTGTATGAGTCCACTCACAGCACGTACTGGAGAACAGGTACAGATAGTGCAACAGAGTAGTTAGTGTAGTTACAAGGGGCTAAAGGGAAACGCGAACTTCGCGTTTAGAGGGTACTACAGTTTGTTAGAGATGAAGATAAAGTTCTGGAAATGGGTGGTGCTGACGGCTGCACAACATAGTGAATGGACTTAGTGCTGCTAAATACTCACTTGAAAATGCTTAATTTTGTTATGCATATTCTACCACAATAAAAATGAAAAGGGGGTGGTGAGGGAAAAAGCGACAAGTGCATTTTCCCCAGGTCGCACTTCGGATTCCAATGAGCCCGGAGGGGCTAACATGCTGGTGTTTGGCATCTGGCCGCAGCAAAGGCAGCGCGAATCCCAGGCAGGATGCGGATGTCCGTGGACTCCCAAGGCCAGCGGCCGCCTCTTCCCGCAGGGCCCACCCGCCACCGCGCAGGAGCGACCCAGGTCTCCACCCTAAGAAACGGGTGGGGACCCCATCCTGCCACGGCCGGCATCCCGGCCAGTTAGTTACCTGCAGCGCCGCGGGCGCCGTCCGGTGGAAGCGCCTCCTCAGCAGTCCCGAGACCTAGCGGAGAGAGAAGAGGGACGCTCAGAGAGCACGCGGGGTGGGCACAGGTCGCGCAGGGTCACAGGGCCAGAGCGTCACTGCCTACCTGCTGGAGAGGCCTCCGCACCAGCCCAGACACCCCCGCCATCTTAACCGTGTCCTCTAGCCGCGGCCGAATGACAACACAGCCGGGCTGCGTCGCGTAGGGTCCCGCCTCCCCGCCAGCGCCGACCAATGGCAGAGCGCGGCGCCTGCGTGCCCCGTCCCGTGCCCCCCGTCCGCAGGCCCCGCCCCTCTGCCTGGGGTCGACTCCCATCCGCTTAGTTTAAGACGGTGGGGATTTCTGGTACCCGGGGCGCTGGCTGCGGACAAATTCTTGGGTGGTATTGCTTGAAGCGCAGGGACCAGAAGTCAGACTCTGAGGACATAACTCGAAGCTGGATGGACCTTAAGACCTAGGCCAGCCTTCTGCCGGCACTGCTGTCCTTTGGGCACAAAGTAGCACTTGCACACACTCGGGTGGGTGACAGAGAACTTATCACTTTATGAGCAAGTCCAGTTTTGGACCGTACGGTCCGTTGGTTCTTTGGAATGCGAGCAAGAGCTTTCATTGGCGAGTTAAGTGTGCTGTGGTAAGTGCTTTAGAGCGCATTCAATTCTCTCAGGAACCGTCTCAGCTAATGAGTGTTATTATCTCCATTTCACAGATGGGTAAACTGAAGCAGAGAGAGTTTAAGTGAGCCGAGATTGGCTTTTCCCCACTGCTTTCTAAAGCATAAACTTGGAAGTCAAGTGGCAGGTGGAACCATTGGGGACACCCTTAATCCCCACTTCTCCCCAAGTTATACCAAACAAAACGCTTCTGTGGGCTGCAGTCTGCTGGTGCAGCTTCCGAGACTGGGTTTAATTCACCTAGAGCCCTGGGAAACCCGTGCCGCAGGAAGTGACTAGATCACAGCAGGGTCTGCTTGCTGAGTGAGAGTGGGAGCAAGGGGGTCAGGGCAGAAGCCAGGGAGAGCAGCTGCACTAGGGGCGGTTAGGGGATGAAGAGGAGGGGACAGGTTTGAGATCTATTTGCAACGGGAATAAATAGGGTTGCTGTGAGGAAAAAATGAATAGTTGAAGATTTGGGGTGTGGCTGGATGGGAGGTTGGGGAGCCTGAAAGTGGGTAGGAAGAGTCCATTTTGAACTGGCTAAATTTAGATGACTGGATCATACCCTGCTTGGATATGGGAGCCTAGAGGCATGGCAGGGCTAGAGATACAAAATTGGGGACAGCTGCAGAGAGATGGCCTTGAATCTCTGGGCCTCTCTACTTCATCATCTGTAGAATGAAGAGATGTTGTCTAAGGTAAGGAAGGAGTCAAGACTTCCCAGGACACTTCTAGTCCTTGGCAGGAAGCCGCAGCACCCCTGAAAACCCAGAATTTGAGATGTTAGCCCTCAGGGATTCCTGGGTTCTGCTTAGAATTAAAATGTGTCAGCTCTCACACCATCCATCACTGACAGATTTCAGGACTAGAATTACATCGTCAGGTGAAGGAACCCGGAGAGAAGTCAACATCTGGACTCTTGTCTAGAAACAACTATAATCTTGGGCCATGTTTACCTAGAGACCCAAAAAACCAGGAGCACCGAATCTCCAGCCAGTCTGGCCAGTTGAGTCAGGGAGGCAATGCAACGCCTCAGAACTCAGTTGGCCTCAGCTGAGAATTTCCTTTTGAGGTAATGGCAGTAGACTTTTCAGACACGTTAGGTATATTCATTGGTACATGTGCTTTCCTTTCAAGTTCTATAAAAGCTAGGCACAATTTTCTGCTTAAAAGGCACAAAAGATAAAAAGTGTTGAATTTTAAATCCACAATCTTTACCAAACCAGTCTACATTCATATGCTGTAATTTTACAGAAAGGGATTGGAAAGTGTAAATTGGCCAACTAGGTCACTCCTCTCTCAGAATTGAATCTTTCCAAAGTCATAGGAACATTTGTCCTCAAGACTCTTTAGATTGTCAGAAAGTACATTATCCAAAATTTTCAATCTCTATGGGCTAGACCAACTTGCGCGTGTGTGTGTGTGTGTGTGTGTGCGCATTGCAAGCAAGGGTTATTAATGAGGGCTTTTTGTTCTCCGCCCCCCCCCAACTTTTAAAATGTAACTGAAATGCAGTAAAATGCACATTTCTACCACCCCAGACAATTTCATCATGTTTCCTCCTAGTCATTTTGCACACATTGCTGCACAGGCAACCACAGATCTGAGTTCCCTTGTATTTTAGTTTGCGTGTTTTAGAACTTAAAATAAAGGGAACTGTAAGTTGTATCTTTTGTTTCTATCTTCTTTACCTCAGCAAAATGTTTTTGAGATTCATCATATTTTTAAGAATATCAGTAGTTTACTCCTTTTCTCTTATAATTCTTTGGGAAGACATTAAGACTCACAAAAAGTTGCAAAAATAGTACAGAGTAACTCAGCTTTGCCCAGTGATAATATATAACCATAGCACATTATCAAAACTCCCAAATTTTGTACAATACTATTAACTGAAATAGAGATAGACTTTATTCAGCTTTCACTGATTTTCTACACATTCTTATGCTTGTGCATGTAGTACCGTAGAATTTTATCGTGTGTGCAGATTCATGTAACCACCACTACAGTCAGAATGCAGAATTGTTCCATCACCACAAAGAAGCTTTGTCATGTTACCTCATAGTCACACCCTACCCTGCCCCTAACTCCTGGCAATCACCAATCTATTCTCAAGCACTATAATTTGTTATTTCAAGAATGTTTTATACATGGGATCACACAATATGTAACTCTTTGACATTGGCAAGTGTCACTCAGTCTAATGCCCTTGACATCCATTCAAACTTTGTGTATCAACATTTCATTTCATTTATTTTAAAGATTTTATTTATTATTTTTAGAGAGAGGGGGAGGGAGAGAGGAAGAAAGGGAGAGAAACATCAATGTATAGTTGCCTTTCACCTGCCTCCAGCTGGGGACCTGGCTGGGGATCTGGCTTGCAACCTGGCCAGTGTGCCCTGACTGGGAATTGAACCATCAGCCCTTGGGTTCACAGGCCAGTGCTCAATCCACTGAGCCACACGTGGGAGGCTTTTTTATTTGTTTGTTTGTTTTAAGATTTTATTTATTTATTTTTAGAGAGAGAGGAAGGCAGGGGGAAAAAGAGAAGCATTGATAGTTTGCTTCTTACATGCCCTCAGCTGGGGACTTGGCCAACCACCCAGGCATGTGCCATGAATGAGAATCAAACCAGCAACCTATTGGTTCCCAGGCCAGCACTCAGTCCACTGAGTTACATCAGCAAGGGCACTCATTTCTTTTTATTGATGGATTTTTGTGTGATAGTTGTAATCAGTTGATTCAGTCATCCACTGAAGGTATTAGCTATTACTGATAAAGCTGCCATGGACATTGATTTACAGGTTTTTGTTTGAAACTTAAGTTTTCATTCCTTCATGTAAGTTTCCAGAGGTACAGTTGTATGGTAAGTGTATGTTTAACTTTTAAGAAATTGCCAGACTTTTTCGAGAGTGGCCATACTATTTTACATTACATCCAGCAATGTTGGATCCTTGCCAGCATCTGATACTAATTTTTAAATTTTAGCCATTCTAATAGATGTAAAGTTGCATGTCTCATGACTTTAACTTCCATTTCTGTAATGGTTGATGATATTGAACATCTTTTTATGTGCTTCCTTGCCATCACCTTTGGTGAAGTGTCTGTGCTAACATTCTAATTAGATTGTTTTTTTTTTTAAATTTTGGTAACTACCCATAATGTAAAATTGATCATTTTAACCACTTTTAAGTATACAATTCAATCTCATTAAATAATTCAGTGTTGTTCAGTCACTACTACCATCCATCTTCAAAGCTTATTTTCCCAAAAAGAAACTCTATATCCCACTTATAAGCACAATATCTCATAATTTTTGCATATTTCTTTCCAGTATATTGATATGCACTTATGTTTTTATTTTATTTTTATTTAAAAATGTTTTTGAATGGGATATTTATCTTATTATAGGGAAACACCCTTCCTGTCCTTGAACCTCCCTTTGCTTGCTCCCTTTGCCATGACAGCCACTATAACTTATTTCTTCTGTGTATTTGAGAAGGGCTATTTGTACATAAGCATATATGCCTATATTTTCCTTTCTTTACAAGAATGTTAGCCTTTTAAGATTTTTTAAAAATGAATATACAGGCCCTCGCTGGTGTGGCTTACTTGGTTGGAGCATCTCCTGCAAACCAAAAGGTCACGGGTTTGATTCCCAGTCAGGGCACATATCTAGGTTGTGGGGCAACCAATTGATGTTTCTGTCTCTCATCAATGTTTCTTTCTCTCTCCTACTTCCTTCCTCTTTTTCTAAAAGCAGCAGAAAAAATGTCCTTGGGTGAGGATTAAAAAAAAATTTTTAATAAAAAATAAAATGAGCACGCAGAAAAATTGCGAGCTCTTTGGGTTTTGAAGCTGGTATAGATTTGGGTAATGATAACCACAATCAGAATACACGATGGTCCTATGGACTCCCCTCCAACACTCCCTCCTTTATTCCTGGTCCCTGACAACCGCTGATCTGTGTCCCTGTTGAGATACTATTGCCTTTTCCAGAAAGTTAAATAAGTAAAATCATATAGTACATAACTTTTTGAAACTAGCTTATTTCACTCAGTATCTTGCCTTTGAGATACTGAGTTATCAATGTTTCAGTAGTTCATTCTTTTTTGTTGCTGAGTAGCATTCTGTTGTATGCATGTAACATAGTTTATCCATTTACCTATTGAAGGACATTGAGCTGATTCTGGTTTTTGGTGATGATGAATTGAGCTAATATAAAAATTTTAGAAAGAGTATTGTATAAACACAAGTTTTCATTTCACTATAGTGTGGGATTGGGATTGCTGTACATTAAGGTAAGTGTACTTTTCACTTTTAGGAAACTGCTAAACTGTTTTCTGGAGTGACCATACCATTTTGTATTCTCACCAACAATGTATGAGAGTTCCAGTGACTCCATACCCTCACCAACACTTGTTGTTATCATTTGTTTGTTTTGTTTTTTGCCTTTCTAGTAGGTGTATAGTTATGTCTCATCATGGTTTCAATTTTCATTTCCTTAATGGCCATTAATGTTGAGGATCTCTTCATGTGCTATTTGGTCATTCATATATTGTTTTTGGTGAAATATCTGTTTAAATCTTTTGCCCATTTTTGGGGGGTTGTTTGTTTTGTTTTCTTTTCTTTTTTTAAAAGATTTTATTCATTATTTCTAGAGAGAAGGGCAGGGAGGGAGGAAGAAAGGGAGAGAAACATCCATGTATGATTGCCTTTCACCTGCTTCCAGCTACAGACCTGGCTGGAGACCTGGTTATGTGCCCTGGCTGGGAATTGAACCAGTGACCTTTGGGTTCGCAGGCCAGCACCTTATCCACTGAGCCACCAGCCAGGGCTGTTTTCTTAAAGTTGAGTTATATACAGGATGGGGCAAAAGAAGGTTTACATTTATGAATGTATGAAACGAGTTTATTCTTTTTTTAAATTTATTTTTTATTTATTTTTATCCTTACTCAAGGACATGCCCATTGATTTTAGAGAGAGGGGAAGAAACATCAATGTGAGAAAGAAACATTGATCAGTTGCCTCTTATATGCATCCTGACTGGGGACCTAACCCCCAGCACAGGCATGTGCCCTGATGGGGAATGGAAACTGCGACCTTTCAGTTTGTTAGATGACTACCTAGCCAATTGAGTCACACCAGTCAGGGCCAGGGTTTATTCTTGTATTATTATTTATTATTGTATTATTTTTCATATGAACAACTATAAACCTACTTTTGCCATACCTATATATATTCTGATTACAAGTCCTATGTTGAATATATGATTTGCAAATATTTTGTCACAGTCTGTGGTATAGCTTTCCATTAAGAGTATCTTTTAAAGGGAAAAAGGTTTAAAGTTTGATGAAATTCAAGTTCCCAGATTTTTCTTTTATGGATCATGTTTTGGTGTCATATCTAAGAACTCCGGCTAATACCAGATTGCCAAATTTTTCTTTGATGTTTTCTTCCAAAGTTTTATAGTTTTAGCCCTAGCCAGTGTGGCTCACGTGGTTGGAGTGTCATCCTGTAACCAAAAGGTTGTGAGTTCAATTCCCAGTCAGGGCACATACCTAGGTTGCAGGTTAGATCCCCACTTTAGGTGTGTGCGATCCCTGGTACAGAAGGCAACTGATCAATGCTTCTCTTTCACATCAATGTTTTTCTCTCCCCCTTCCTTTCTATAAAAGCAATGAAAAGATGTCCTCAGGTGAGCATTTTTTAAAATCTTTAAAGTTTTATAGTTTTACATTTAGATCTGTGGTCAAGTTTGAGTTAATATTTGTATAAGGTATGAGGTTTAGGTCCAGGGTTATTTTGCATATGGATGTCCAATTGTGTCAACATTATTTGGTGAAAAGACCATCTTTTCTCTATTGATTGCCTTTGTACCTTTATGCAAAAATCTATTGATTATTTTGAATGGGTTTGGTTTTGGATTCTATTCTGTTCCATTGCTCTGTATATATTTTTCCCTTCTTCAATATTACAATGTCTTAATTACTGTAGCTGTATAGTAATTTTTAAAATCAAGTAGTGTGAATCCTCCAACATCACTCTTTTTCAAAGTTGTTTTACAATCAATCACCTTATCTAACTCTAAAGAAAAATCTTTTTCTATTGTTTTTTTCCGTGACCATTTATTCTTCTCATACTTCCCTCCCGCCTACAATCACCGCAGTGTTGTCCAAGTCCTTGAGTCCTTTTTCCTTTTCTGCTCAATTCCCCCACCACCTAACCCCACCCCCCATAGCTGTCAGCCAGCTAGCTAGGAGTCTGTCTCTATTTGGCTTGTTAGTTCAGTGTGTTCATTGGATTCCACATGAGTGAAATCACATGGTCTTTCTCTGACTGGCTTATTTCACTTAGCATAATGTTCTCCAGGTCTATTCATGCTGTCACAAAAGGTAAAATTTTCTTCCTTTTCATAGATGAATAGTATTCCAAAAAAATCTTGATAAAATTTCAATTAGAATCATTTTGAATATGTACAACATTTTGGGAAGAACTGATATCCTAACTAAATTATCGAGTCCTCCCACCCATAAGCCCAGCATGTCTCTCTAGTTGCTTTGATTTGTTTATTCCTTTCATTGGCCTTTTGCAGTTTTCGGCATACAGATCTTGCACATATTTTATTAGGTTTATGCTTAAGCATTTATGTCCTTTTCAAGGTATTATAAATGTTATTTTTCAACGATTTTATTTATTTATTCTTAGAGGAGACAAGAGGAAGAGAAACATCGATGTATGGAAGAAGCATTGGTCTGTTACCTCTTGCATGCCCACAACTAGGGACCTGGCCTGCAACCCATGCATGTGCCCTCGCTGGGAATTGAATTGACTACCTTTTACTTTGTGTTAATGATGCCCAGCCCACTAACCATGCCAGTCAGAGCTGTAAATGATATTTTTTGAAATGTCAGTTTCTAATTGTTTGCTGCTAGTATATAGAAATACAGTTGAGCCCTGGCTGGTGGTGCAGTAGATAGGGTGCCGACCTGGGAACCCAAAGGTCGCTGGTTCAATTCCCCAGCCGGGGCACGTGGCCAGGTTGTAAGCCAGGTCTCCTGCCAGATCCATGGCTGGAGGCAGGTGAAAGGCAGACATGCATTAATGTCTCTCTTCCTCTTTGCCTCACTCCCTTCCCCTCTCTCTAAAAATAATAAATAAAATCTTTAAAAAAAGAAATACAGTTGATTTTCAGGTGTTGACACTGTGTCCTGACACCTTGCAAAACTCACTACTTCCAAGATTTCTTTTTTTTGTTGATTCCAAGGGATTATCTAGATAGATAATCAAGTTGATTGTGAAAGAGATAATTTTACTACTTTTTTTCTAATATATATGTCTTTTGTTTCTTTTTCTTGCCATATTACTGGCCTTCTAGTACCCATGTTAAATAGGAGTGGTGAATATGTATATATATGCCTTGTTCGCCATCTTAGAGAGAAAACATTCAGTTTTTCACCAGTAAATGTGATGTATCTTTTTAAAAATTTTTTGTAGATATTTTAACTCAGTTTAAGGAAGTTTCCTCTGTTCCTAGTTTTCTGAGTTCTTTTATCGTGAATGGCTACTGAATTTTTTCAAATGTTTCTTCTGAATCAATTTGTATGATCATTTGATTTTTCTTCTTTAGTTTCTTAACAATGTGTATTCCATTAATTGATTTTACCATATTGAACTGCATTCCTAGTATGCAGCCCATTGGTCAGGCAAAATATATATTGCCGTGTGTGTGTGTGTGTGTGTGTGTGTGTGTGTGTGTATTGCTGTATTTGATTTACTAATGTTTTGCATTTTGTTAAGGAAATTTATATCTATGCTAATGAAAGATAATTGGTCTTTAGTTTTCTTGTATTGTCTGGTGTCAGGGTAGCATTGGTCTCAAGATGATTTGGGAAGTGTTTCTTCCTCTTCTATTTTCTGAAAAAGATTGTGTAGAATTGGTTTAATTTCCTCTTTAAATATTTGGTAGAATTTATGACTGAAATCATCTGGAGATTTGTTTTTCATGGAGCTTTAACTCCAAATTCCATTTCTTTTAGAATTATTTAGGTTATCTATTCTTGAGAGAATTATGGTTGTTGGTATTTTCCAAGGAATAGATCCACTTCACCTAAATTGCCAAATTTATATGTTGATTTAAATTTTAAATCACAAGTTTAAAGCTTGTGGGGTCTGTAGTGATATACCATTTTTTATTTCTGTAATTAGTAATCTGCATCTCTTATTTCTCTTTCTTTGTTAGTCTGAATAGAGAATGTGATATCTAACATTTTTATAGGTAATGCAGAAGGTTAGGTTCAGGTTGCAAGTTTCAACCTGCCTGCTTTGTGTGGGCTATGGTTCCAAAGTCAGTTCAGTTTTGAAAGTATTTGCAGTGATATTCAGATCAGTCTCACATGTGCTCCACCCAGCAATCAGTCAGGGACCTGTGTGGTATCTACCTTGTAGCTCAGTTGGCCAAGCCTTTGATATGCTGCTTTGGGTTTGATCTGCACGAGTAACCTCTAGGGTGAGCCTAGGAGGTTACACACAGCTTTCTGGGATGTCTTGATTGCCTTCAATTTTATAATCTCTCCAATACTTTCTGATGTGCTAGACCCTCCTTTTCCAGTCCTCCAGCCAGAGAGATAGATGCCATCACCAAATACCATGGACTGGGTGGAATAAATAACAGAAATTAACTTTTTCGTGTTTCTGGAGGCTGGAAATCCAGGATCAAGGTTTGTGCAGGGTTGGTTTCTCCTGCAGCTTCTCTCCTTGCTTTCTTACCCTATCATTACACATGTCTTTCTCTTAATTCCTGATTTTTTAAGGACACCAGTCATATTGGATTAGGACCCACCCCAATGGCCTCATTATACCTTAATTACCAATTATAAGACCCTATCTCCTATCATAGTCTGAGGTACTGAGGATTAAGACTTCAATTTATAAATCTGAGGTTTTTTTTTTTTAATGTTTCCTGTTCTATTGCACACTTCCCACCACTGTGTCTGTATCTGGGATCAAGGGCAGACAGGAAGAGAAACAAAGCAATGGGATTCTCTCCAGGTTCTTAGAACTCCTTTAGAGTTTTAAGCATCAGCCTGCACACTGCTGCCACCAACACTAAGGTATTGCCTGCAGGCTGGTGCAGGGGAGAAGAGAAAAAATTAAAAAACAAAACAAAACAGACTACTCCCTCCCACCCTCAAAACACACACACGCACACCTCAGATCAGAAAAGGAGGGCTTCTCTAGGAGTGCTTTTCCATCCCCACCTGATGCACCCTTCTGAGTTTTGAACAGTGCCTTTGAGTCTAAGCTGTGCAATATTAAAGGGAAAAAAATTGTGAATTCCCCACCAATTTGGTGTACTTTTGGATTCTGGTTTCTTTCCCTAATTCAGCATCCTCAGATAGCTGCTCCATGCATTCTGAAAGAATTTATAACTGCAGTCATCATGGTAGGTAGGTTGGACTATGTTCACTCTATTTTCCCTAAACTGGAACCTGGCACTTTGGCTTAAATATTAGCTTTTAAGATACACATAGTGAGTGAGTTGTGCTTTGTTTTTTCATTAGAAGTACATCTTGTAGGACTTTGCATCTCAGTGCAAGTAGATTCTCCTCACTCATCTTCACAGCTGTGTAGTAAGTATTTCAGTGTGCCTGTATCAGAATATTTGTTTAACTGATGCCCTATTACATTATCACCTAGTCTTCTAGTCGTTATTATTACAACCATGGTGCCGTGGGTTGCCTTGTCCATGTTTTTGCACACTCATGTAAAGGCATCTGAATAATTTCTAGAGGAAGAATTTTAAGGTCAGAGTAACTATGCCTTTTAAGTTGAATTCAATATTGTCATGTTGATTTCCAAATTTACCTTCCCACAAGCAATATCTAAAAGTGCCTGTTTCCTCACACTCTTGCCAAATATACTTCATGTGTGAATGTTTCTACTTTGAGATTTGTACTACAAGTGGCACCTACGAGTGTATCTCAGTTCATCTGTTAAATGGGTGTCTTAATCTGAGCTGCTCTAACAAAATACTATAGATTGGGTAGCTTATAAACAACAGAAGCTTATTTCTCAAAGTTCTGGAGTCTGGGAAGTACAAGATGAAGGCACCAAAGATTCAGCATCTGGTGAAAGCCTGCTTCCTTGCTCATCGAAAGTCATTTTCTTGATGTTCTCACCTGATGAAAAGGGTGAGCTCTCTGGGTGCTCTTTTATAGATGCTAATTCTATTCATAAGGGCTCTGTCCTTATGACCTAACTATCTCTCATAGGCCCCACCTTAAATACCTTTTCAGTGGGGATTAGGTTTCAACATATGGATTGGGGGCAGGGGGGCAGGATAAAACATTTAGTTTCAAAATCAGGATAATAGTACTAACTCCTTGTAGGACTGTTATGAGAGTTAAATGATTTAATGTTTGTAAAGTAGTATGAAACATGTGTGCCATATGGTGGTATATAAATGTTAATTTTTATAATAAATTAAGGTCTTCCAAAAAGAGTTTACCAGAAGGGTATGGATTAAGATGATAAAATTAAATGTAGTAATGTATTCAAAGTATTTTGCACAGTAAATGCTCAATAAAAGTCAACCATTATTGTTGTTGGGGTTTCCCTGGTTTTCTCTGTGGCTGTGAATGAGCATCCAGAGCTAACGCATCGGGTCCAGCGCAGCCCTGTAGAAGTGCTTCTACTGCTCTGGGAGAAGGGTTGGGCCCTGAGCAGCCTTCCAGCAATGGAGAAGCACATTCAACTTTAAGGGACCTGCTCTCACTGGTGTCCAGCAACAGAGACAGAACAGTTATAAAACAGGGCCCTGGAGGGGCAGATGGGTTTTCCTGTTCTATCCCATGATGACTGGAGTAAGTCTCTGGTTTTATGGGCAGTTGGCAGGAAGGCCTGAGGGCCCAGAGAGACACTGCTTGTAGCCAGCAGAGTAAGCAGTAACTCAACTGGTTTACCAACAAAAAATAAGAGACAAGACTTATGGTGCTTGGCTGGGGAAAGGGTTAGTCTAGCCAAATATAATTCAGTATGTGGCGAAAATCAAGTAGTTAGAGGGGCTAACTAGTTCTCTAAAGCTAAGTTAAAAAATCTTTATCATATAATATATGTATGAAATATGATATGCATATATAATATATATAATATATATGCATTGCATATGTTATATATATGTTTGTATTGAAAGAAAGGAAGAGACCTAGTTAGCATAGAATTCTAAGTTCTTGGTTTTTACTACATACTGAATTGTATTTTATATTTGTTACTGGTAGCACACATGTTAACATCTGTTTATATTATACTAATAGGTGTTTATATATATTATATCACTTATCTATTATGAACTAGATATATAATATATCACATACATATATTATGAACTAGATATATAGAGAGACCTAATTGGTATCTCCACTTGGTGTTTAACATAGACTGAATTATAATTTATGTTTTCTTATATCAGAAAATAGTGAAACTTATTACAACATAGTCTGTGGGAAAAGGTGAAGATTTATAGGCGTGATGCAATTTCCCCAGAGCAGCCCAGAAGGGTTCTTTCCTAGTCTCTTCCCTGCTCATTGGCCTGCTTCTAACGGGGTTGTCTGAAAAGTGTGATTATTCCTCCTGCTCTGGGCCTCCCAGGAGCCTTTGAGAAAGAGAGGTGTGGAAAAGTGGAAAGAAGGCTGGATAGGGAAAAGGTCCAGACCCAGGCCTACCTAGGGGCCTCTTGTTACCTGCTGACCTTCTTTGAGCTCTGTCTGCAGCTTCCAAAACAGCCCTGTGCTGTCTGGGCTGCCTAACTCGGGGGGGAAATCAAACGCAATGAGTTGACCGTGGGACTTAAAAGCAAATGATGGGAAACCTGAGAAAGACTTTAGTTCACATTTATTGAGCAGATACTCTGTGCTTGGCATTGTGGCAGTTACTTTATATCTCATTTAGTTTAGTCCTCCCTCACAATTCCTTTCAAAGGTGATTATTACTATGAATAAATTTGTTTGGATATATGATGTATACACAGCACAAAATTTAAAAAGTATAAAGATTGTACTGTGAAACGTGGGTCTCTAATCAAATAATCAGGTAACAATATAGAAATAAAGCAAATATGGCAAATGACACTTGTATAATTTCAATCAGGAGTAGGTGGGAATCCATTGCACCATTTTTTCAACTTTTCTATACGTTTGAAAGTTTTCATTACATAAAATCTTTGGGGGAGTGAAGTGAGTCTCCTATCCCCATCTCCCGATGATATTCCCCTCCCACCTTACTACTTTCCTGATTCACCTTACAGAGATACTTGAATTTTATGGGTGTGTATGCATGCATGCACTAACATCAGATCCATTAGGTTATTTCTGGCATCGCATTGATAGAATTAAGTTTTTGGAAGCTTTAGAAGCATAGGTGTTTAGGAAAGGCCATCTGGGTTAACCCCCACAGTCCCTCTCCCAGGGATCCTGATGATTTTGCTCCTGAAGTTGACCATAGAAAGGGCTCGCTCCGCTTGACAGGGGCTGCCGCATGTTGCAGGAGGGGCAGAAATCGGGGTCAGGGCCGTCATCACGTGACTCTTGGGAGGGTAGGTGGGCAGGAGGCCTCCAAAGTATAAATACTAACATCCTTTGGCCTTAGCCACATTTTTGGCTTGCAAAGCTTGAACTCAGAGCCTGCATTTTGGCTTTGCAGCAGCAAAAGCTAGAAGAGAGTAAGTTGCCCAGAAATCTTCACCTACATGCTGCAGCTTGAACTTTTACTTTTAGAAGATGAATAAAACACCCCACTTGCAAGAATAAGAGACATTTCATTGTATCCCAAACATTTTTATAATTACAATTTTTAAAACTATTTATTTAGTTATTTATTTATTTTTTAGAAAAGATTTTCTTTATTACTTTCAGAGAAAGGGGAAGGGAGAGAGGGAGAGACATCAATGTATGGTTGCCATTCACCTGCCTCCAGCTGGAGACCTGGCTTGCAACCTGGTTATGTGCCCTGGCCGGGACTCGAATCAGCAACCTTTGGGTTCGAAGGCTGGCACCTTATCCACTGAGCCACCAGCCAGGGCTTTAAATTTTTTTTTTTTAAATAAGGAAAATACATTTTGTTTAGTACATTATAATCCATTTATAACACGGGGATTGGAGGTATTTCTGAATTACTAACACCAGGCTTATTCTATGAGTGTAGTTACATTTATGGAGACAAGATTTTATCACATTACCTCCGAATCTGTATGAAAATGAACTGTATTCCAGGGAGACAGACAGCACAATTAAAAAATGGGCAAAGGACCTAAACAGACAACTCACTGAGGAAGACATACAAAGAGCCCAAAGGCATATGAAAGAATGCTCAACATCACTAGCCATCAGAGAGATGCAAATTAAAACCACAATAAGATACCACCTCACCCCTGTCAGAATGACAATCATCAACAAATCAACAAACAGCAAGTGTTAGCAAAGATGTGGGGAAAAAGAGAACCCTGATGCACTGTTGGTGGGAATGCAGGCTAGTGCAGCCACTATGGAAAACAGTATGGAGTTTCCTTAAAAAACTAAAAATGGAACTGCCTTTTGATCCAGCAATTCCACTACTAGGACTATACCCGAAGAATCCTGAAACACCAATTCAGAAGAACCTCTGTACCCCTCTGTTCAAAGCAGCACTATTTACAATAGCCAAGTGCTGGAAACAGCCTAAGTGCCCATCAGTGGATGATTGGATTAAAAAACTTTGGTACTTTTACACAATGGAATACTACACAGCAGAAAGAAACAAGGAACTCCTACCTTTTGCAACAACATGGATGGAACTGGAGAGTATTATGCTTAGTGAAGTAAGCCAGTCAGTGAAAGACAAATACCGTATGATCTCACCCATTACAAGACAATAATGAACAAAAACAACAAGCAAAACAGAACCAGATACATGAATATAGTGAATAGACATTCAGTGGGCAGGGAGAAGGGGGGCGGGGGGAAGAAGAGGCAAAAAAGGGGAGCAGTTTAGTCAAGAACCTAGTATGGAAGAACCATGGACATGGACAAGTGGGATTGACTTTGTGGGGGAGTGGGTGGGTGGGGAAGGGGACAGAGGGGAGTAAAAAGGGGGTGGATGTAATACAACAATAAAATTTTTAAAAATGAACTGTATTATAATAGTGTATAACTTTAAAATATATTTAAGCCAACATCAAATTAAACAAATAGAAAAACTATTTTATTAATGTTGAATACACTAACTTGAAGTAGCCTAAAACTTCTCTGGCATTAAGAATGTGTATATGGTCCTGGCTGGTGTGGCTCAGTGGAATGAGCACCACCCTGAGAACCAAAAGGTCACTGGTTCAATTCCAGTCAGGGCAAATGCTTGGGTTTCCGGCCAGGTCCCCAGTTGGGGGCTTTTGAGAAGCAACCACGCATTGATGTTTCTCTCCCTTTTTCCCTCCCCATCTCGGAAAATAAATAAATAAATCTTAAAAAAAGAAAAAAGAATGCTTATATAAATATCTATTTTCATAAATGAGGCTCTTTGGAAAGAATTTCTATTTTGCTTCATATGTAGCAAATTTCTATTTACTTCAAACATAGTCTGAAAAACAATGTGTGAACTGGGTGTAGAAGGTCCTCTACACCCATTCATGGTTGCTATTTATAGTAATGTTTATAATAATGCTTTACAATAGAAAAAAATGGCAATAACCTAAATATTCATGGATAATGGTCTGGACTAAAAAAGTACATATGGTACAGGCATGAAATGGAATATTAAGAAGCTGTAAGAGGAATAAAGAAGCTTGCTGTATATGAGAGGCATATCCATCAATCGACCTTATTAGACTTTCTGCAGAATGGTTTTGAAAGGAAGTTTGAGAAATTAGGTGATACTTTCAACAATAATTTTATTTTAACTTTCCATTTTAAAATAATTATATATTCACAGACAGTTGCGTAGGCAGTAGAGAGGTCCTTTGTAACCTCATGCAGTTCCTCCCAAAGGTTACAGATCAGGGAACTATAGTATAATATCAAAACCAGGGTATTGATGTTTGTACAATGCATGTATGTACATATATGCTGCTTTACGACCTGTGTAGAACTGAGGAACAACCACTACGATCAAGACACAGAACTGTTCATCACCACAAAGATTTTTGTGCTGCCCTGTTACAGTCGCATCTACCCTCCCTCCCACCATCTCTGCTGCTGGCAGCCACTAATCAGTTTTACATCTCTATAATTTTGTCATTTTGAGAATATCATATAAGTGGAATCATACAGCATGAGATTGTTTTTTCCCACTTAGCATAATGCCCTTGAGATCCAGCCAAGTTGTTGCCATTATCAATAATTTGTTCCTTTTCATTGTTGGATGGTGTTCCATGGTATGCATGTACCATAGTGTGTTTAATCATTCACGTGCTATATGGTACTTCAGTTGTTTCCAGTTTGGGGCTATTACAAGTAAAGCTACAAAGAATAATCATTTACAGATTTTTGTATGGAGACAGTTTCCATTTCTCTGGGATAAATGCCCAGGACAGTGATTGCTGGGTTGTAGGACAAGTGTATGCTTAGTTTTTAAAGAAACTGCCAAATTGTTTTTCAGAGTGCTGTACCATTTTACATTCCCAACCACAGTTTTCTTTTTATATAAACTGTTGACTACTGTTAGCACAATGGCACTTGGCCAAAGGCACATGAGAATCTGAGCCACTTTTAATTTCTAGAGAAAATCAGTGCAATATACATTAGATAAAGGAAAAAAAGAGAGGTCAAGGCCAATCTCTTTGATGGCCCACAAGGTCCCATGTTTATGTCTCAGGTTTTCAAAATGACTTTTTCCCTTACCATAAAGCTAATCTTTTATTGGAAAACTACAACACATTGCACAGGCCACTCAGGTGTATCCTGGTTATATTCTGTCCCAAGTTTTTCTATGAGGGTTGGGCTCATTTTTGTAATGTTCTACCCCCAATAATAGTCATTTAGAAAACTTAGAGAATCATTTCAGAACCACTCCCTCCCAGTGACCTCTGTACCTACACACCTGTCTCTAGGCTCCCAGAACTAAACATCATTAAATCTATTTTGAATATGTCTGTCCATCCCCCCACACCCCACTTTTAGTTATTAGATTACAGGGTTGAGGTCATACTCCCCTGTGTTAGGGAGTGCAGGCTCCAGGCTCATGGACATGCTGCCCTACCGGATGTCCTTGATCAAGTAACAACTCCTGAGCCTGTATTGCCTCACCTATACAATTGAGGTAATACATAGGTAATAACAGTACCACCTAATGGGGCCATTCAGCTATTCTGCAGATAGCCATGAAGTATAACCATGGGGCAGCTGAGGATATGGTAGTGAGCAAAGAGAAGGCCCTGCCCTCAGGAAGTGCAATTTAAAAAAACCTAAGTATGGTGTTCAGCCTGGCCTTTTGCATGTTGGCCTTCAAGAAACATTATTTGTCCCTGGCTGGTGGCTCAATGGATAGGCACCAGCCTGCAACCCAAAGGCTGCTGGTTCAATTCCCAGCCAGGGCACATAATCAGGTTGCAAGCCAGGTCTCCAGCCAGGTCCTTAGCTGGAGGCAGGTGAAAGACAAGCAAACACTGATGTTTCTCTCCCTCTCTGCCTCCCTCCCTTTCCCTCTCTCTACAAATAATAAATAAAATATTTTAAAAACAAAGCAAAACATTATTTGTTTTATTACTATAGTCAAACCCCATACTTGTTTATGAACTTAAATGGACTATGTACCCAGTATTACGCATAAGGTCTAGCATATTCTTATTCATTGTAGTGAGACAGTAATTAGCATTGATTATGAACTGTGCTGGTTTCATCCCATTGTTAAATTCAGATCAATTGCTGACCAAGGGCACTCCATTTTGTGCTTAAAGCTTTTTCAGTAAGTGTCTCTTGCTATAAATATGCAACTTTGAAAGAAGGTCTTCTTTTCTTTCTGCAAAAAGCTTTGTTTCCATTTGGTCCAAGGCATAGGAGAAGGCTCCAGGGTGGTTAAAATGATACCGATGGGAAAGCCTCAGGGCCCCTCAAAGGCTCCCAGGCTCCAAAGGCTCCTAATCCTACTTGAGAGGGAGTCTTTAGAAGAGATACTCACCCAGTGCTGCCCAGGGGTTGGCCAGTCTTCAGAGGTTAGTCAGGTGGTCGCCCATCTTCTTGATGAGTTTAACCTCATCCAGGACTGATTCCCCAGGAAGTCACAGGGATGAGTGTATGGGTAGACTCCAGGTCATGAAGATCCACAAGGGTCTACTTTAGGTTCTTCCCCATGATCACAATGACTTCCATGGCATCCCAAGTGTCATGCCATTAATTTTAGGAAGGCTTCAGCAGGTCCTGGAGGAGGTGCGGCCACCAGGCTAGTTTTGCACTGTCAAGAGCCACTAGATGCCTCGCACTCCTCCTCAGTCATCTTGAGGAAGAAGTAGCCCATGCTCTGCAGAGCCATATCATTGCAGTCAAAATAGCAACCCAGAAAGGAGTAGGTGTAAGGCCCACAGATGCAGCTTGACCAGGTGGTTAATAGTGGCCTCCACCTTGGTGGAATAATTCTGATGAAGTGGGGAGCTCATGGTTGCTCAGCAATAAGGAGTTAAGCTCAAAAGTGGTGTTCATTGGTCTCAGTTGGTTAAGATGATTCCCAAGGTGGCAATGGGAAAAGAGGTTTTGGAGGGTGGCTGGAAGAAGGGATGCCCCTTGGTCTGTTCCCTCCGAATGCTGTTGAGGCAAGAGGCATATGCCAGGGACTGCTGAAGGCACTGCCTGAAGAAAGTCTTTATATAAACTTGCAAAAAAAAAAGTCCCTTACAGTGTTCAAAGTTTACAGAGCATTAAGCCCTGGCTGGTGGCTCAGTGGATAAGGTGCCAGCCTGCAAACCCAAAGGTTGCTGGTTCGATTCCCATTTAGGGTATATAACTAGGTTGCAAGCCAGGTCTCCAGCCAGGTCCTTAGCTGCAGGCAGGTGAAAAGCAACCATACATTGATGTTTCTCTCCCTTTCTTCCTCCCTCCCTGCCCTTCTCTCTAAAAACAATGAATAAAAAAATCTTAAAAAAAGAGTGACACCTTAAACATTAAAAAAAAAAAAAAAAAGGTTTACACAGTATTAAAAGATGCCCTCCACATCTTAAAATTGAAATTGAGATAAAACCAATTTCATTCTTTGAAAGTTGGCACATTTCATAAACACTTAATCAAAAATACAAAATTTAACAGGAGAAAAAAACTGTTAGAGGGAATTCTTTTTAATCTGTAAAAAAAAGAAAGAAAAGAAGACTATGGCAGTTGAATGAATGCAAAAATACTCAAATGATTCCCGAATTTTAGGCAAACGTCATTCTGCAAATTGGTTATTGAGTGACCTGCTTACCAGGTAAATTTATCATTAGGACATATGGCTCTAGTTAGGTAGTCTGTTCCTCGGGCGAAACCAACATGGTGGCAATGGGCAAGTGCGATGTTACAGTAGAGCTGGAAGAGAATATCCTGTTGGCTTAGCTCTAGGTCACATCTGTGCTTCCAAGGAGAGAGATTTGAGGCCTCTCTCACTTCCATGGAGAAATCTGGTGCTCTGTTTCCCGCTGTAGAGATAGGTTAGTAAGCCAGGACAAGTCTAATAAAGAAACTGAGACAGGTAGTTAAATGGCCAAGCAGTTTACAGCCATCTAGTGAATTGCAAAATCCTATCTTCTCTAACCAAGGACACTTATGATTTATACTCCTCACCCCCAACCAAAGGGTAAACAGCTTAAAGCACCCTACTCAGGGAGATAGGTAACAGAAATTCAATTAGTGCCTTTGTGCCAACTACACCCAAAACCATGAGGTCAGAGAAATAAATCTCACATTGGTGCATCAGCATAAAGCTAATTAATATTCTACTAAATCCTCCCCTTAAGACCTCTCCTACAATTCCTGGCCTTTAGAAAACAGATAAGAACCCTCAAGACAATGACCCAGGCTTGGCTGGTATGGCTCAGTTGGTTGGATGGCTCAGTTGGTTGGATCCTTGCCAGTAACTGAAAAGTTCTGGCTTTGATGTCCATGAGGGTGAAACAGGAAAGATCAGTGTCATGCTGCCTGTCACTACCAGAACCAGTTAGGAGAGACAAGAATTGAATCTTTTATTTTTTTTAAAGATTTTATTTATTATTATTATTTAAAGAGAGAGGTGAGGGGAGAGAGGAAGAGAGAGAGAGAGACATCAATGTATGGTTACCTTTCACCTTCCTCCAGCCTACGGACCTGGCTGGAGACCTGGCTTGCAACCTAGTTATATGCCCTGGTTGGGAATCGAACCAGCAACCTTTGGGTTTGCAGGCTGGCGCCTTATCCACTAGCCAGGGCCCAAGGATTGAATCTTTATGGGCACTTTATTCAGGTGCCAGGGATCTGAGAAGACAGTGGATCACTTACCCATTCTCAAGAACTGTCAACATCTCATCTCAAGATGAACTTTTTAAAAGGAGGAGAAAGGGTAGGTAAAGGGTTGGAAACTAAGTTAATCAGATAAGAGTTATAAGGTTGAAATGCTTGTTGACCTCCTGGAGCCACAGAGGTCATGCATTCTTTCTTGAAATAACAGCTTTCCACCTGCATTACTCAATTAGCCTATCAATTAAGGCTAAAATCTTTAATTCTTGAGTTCCTCTATCAAGGGCACATACCTACGTAGTAGGTTTGATCTCTGGCCCCAGCAATGCTTCTTTCAGAAGCACTGATGTTTCTCTCTCCTTTCCTCCCTGCCTTCCTCTCTCTCTAAAAGCAATGAAGTAAAAATGTCCTTGGGTGAAGATCTAAAACATTACAGAAGACTGAGCTTTCTCTGGAGCATGCTCACACCTTCCATCTCTCTCCAACATGCATCTTTACTTTTCTTTCCTGAACTCTAGGGTTCCCTATGAAACTTGCCACCAGGAGTGCAACAGGAAGCTAGTCCCTGAACCTGCCTCCAAGGCCCTGTTTTCTCTGCCTTTTCTCAGAGCTGACAGCAGCCCTACTGTGGCTCACTCCTTTCCTATAACATTTCTAGGGAGCAAAGCAGAGCACCCGCCTAGGCTCTCCTGTTGTTTCTACCCCAAGCCCCTCCTTTGTCTCACTGTCCCCAGCTTTAACAAATGTACTCTCAGAATCACCTGGACTCATGTTGTAAAACCTTTCCTGCAAAAAGTCAAGAACCCACATGCTACTGACCAGCCCAAGGCAGACCTACCTGCTCCCTGTTCTTTCTGGTGACACTATGACCTGCACAACCAGAGGTCTCTAAATAGCAACCAGCAGGTACTCGTTATAGTGAATGAATACACAGGGCCAGGTAACATGGATTCTAGTCATAGTTCTTTGAGCATCTAGCAATGTGACTCTGCAAGATTCCTCTAATTTCTCCTCAGCCTCAGTTTATTCATACATAAAATGACAGAGTGGTTTTAGATGACAGTCCCTGTCAGCCCTGAGATTTCCATGATTTTACAGCTATCAGAGCTTCTCCCACGTCTTGACCTTTCCAATAAATAGACTCCAGGCTAGAATGGAGATGAGGAGTGACTTTTTTTTTTTTTTTTGGATAGGCTGTTGAAGACAGCTAAGACTTTGCTATAGCAAAGGTTAATGTTCTGTGTCTCCAAGATCCATTTCCCCAGGCTCTCAGAATGTAAATGTTAAGGTGATGAAAATAGTAAAATCTAGGCTCTGGTTCATTTGAGTCTGAGCTGCTCACTTTTCATGGTGCAGCGCTGGAGCAGAGGGCCTCCTCTTTGGCCTGAAGCTTTGGGTTTAGGCTGTCAGCACTGATTTAAAGAGATTCAGTAGTTTCCAATTTGCTTCTGAGAAAGAACGACATTCACAGCAGGGCTTGGGGGTTAATAGTGAAACCTGAGCTGGCTTCTCACCCCAAGGAGAGGGAGAGAGTCAGACATTTGCACAGAAAGCCTAGTGTCAAATGAACAAATTCACCAGCCTTATCCTATGCCTTAACCACTTCAAACCAACAAGGTGTTGCAACACAACAGTTTTAGTTGCTAAACCCTAGCCACAAACACAAATTTCTGGATTTACCACGAATTAGGTGGGAAAGGCTTCTGCCAGGTATGTTAATCTGTTCCTCCTGTCCCTCATTTGCTTCCTTGTTTGTGCCCAACCCAGACTGAAGTGCCCTGGACAATTGCTACCAGCATGCTCCCCTCCCCGTCATGGGCCTGGGCTGGCAACAACGGGTTTACTTTCTTTCTATTCTTGCTGGAATCCGTGAACCTTCCATCCATCCCAATCTCCCAGGAACAAGCTATTTGAATTCTTACCATAGCTGGTGTGAATCTCAGTCCACAACTCCGCTGGGCAAGAATAACTTTTCTTTCCTAGAACTTCACTCTGAGCACAGGCCACTGCCCTGCTAAGCTGGTTAAATCCTCTAACTGTAGTTGTTCCTGGGTCCACGCTGTGCTTCTGGCAACACACACACTGAGTATCACACAGATCTTGTGTGTGTGTGTGTGTGTGTGTGTGTATGTGAAAGCAAGCCAAGGTGAGGGAGTGAATGGTTCTGGGTCCGGGTCATCAGTCACATGGTTGGCTGGCTGTTGGACCTGCTGGCCCTGCCCATGTGGCCCCCTTGCAGAGGTTGTCCGGGTGACTGAATGCACCACCTTCCTCTGATGTCTAGGCTCCAGACAGTATTCCCAAATCAGATCCCTTTTTAAATAGGGAAAGAGAGAGCGGAAAACACAGGAAAAACCAACAGTGTGGGTCAATACCCTCCAACATAATCCAGCCCAGCAGCCAGCTCTCCTTACTCCAGCTCTGTTTCTGCACTGGAGAGTGTAAGTGTTTACTTTTTCAAAGGAAATGATAAAATGGTAGAAAGCAATATTCTCTAATATCTATTGAGTACCACCTGGACCTGGCATTATCTGGTTTAATTAGCACAACTGCTGTTTGAAATAGGCAGTATTATAGTTTTCTCTTTTTAAAAAAATAATTTCTATTTTACAGATCAGAAAACTGAGGCTTGGTGAGATAAGAACTTGCTCAAGATCACATAGGAAAGAGTGGGAAAGCTGGGATTTGAATCTTAGTCTTCCTGATACTAGAGTCTAAATCTTTTTATAAGCAATGTTCAACTGCATTTTAGATGCTTTAAAAAGGGAGGAGGAGGAGGAGGAGGGGAAGGGGAAGGGGAAAGAGAAGGAGAAGAGAAGAAGCCAGACCTGTAAGCCTAGAATGGCCTTTAAAACTTCTGTTTTATAACGTTTGTACTCTGGTCTGGCCTTTCTCTCAGGGGGACTATAAAATAGCTGCCAGGCCCATATTATGAGTTCACTAAATATTTGTTGACTGATTGACTTTACATCTCACAAGTAGTTTTGCATTTTCAGATACTTTTGTGTCTGGCTCAGATGTGACAATAAAAATAAGAGGTTGTTGGTAGAATCGACTTCCATAAAAAAGTAAGAAGGCCCTGGTTGGTGGCACAGTGGATAAGGTGTCGGCCTGCAAACCCAACATTTGCTGGTTCGATTCCCAGTCAGGGCACATAACCAGGTTGCAAGCCAGGTCTCCAGCCAGCTCCGTAGCTGGAGGCAGGTGAAAGGCAACCATATGTTGATGTTTCTCTCCCTTTCCCTCTCTTTAAAAATAATTAAATAAAAATCTTAAAAAAAAAAAAAGAAAACAAGAAAAGCCCTTCTAGTTCTGCTTTTAAAAATTACCTACTGAGACCTCTTCAGCTCTTCCTTTTTCTCAGCTTCCCAGCTCCAGCCACATTCAGTCAGAATAGGATGTCCTGCAGGATTTTGGCAAGATAGTCACAGGTGGCTTTTTTTACCCTGGTTCGGACACTTGCCGTGTGTGTGATGTGGGCTTGCCTCATGCCTTTCTGAGTCTCCACACAATATTCATAAAATGAGAGGAGATATTGTATATAGAAGGCACTTAAAGTCTATTTCTGCTCCTTTAATTAAATTAGTCTCATCAGAGTATTCTAGCAGTTTGAACTTGAAACTTATAGTCCTTCGGAAAACTCTTTAAGTAAAGGATACCATTTCTTTGAATTGATTTAGGAATTCACATTTACTAATACAGCTTAAAGATGATGTATCCAGAGCATGTTTTCAGTTGCAAAGAAGAGAAAAATGCTGACCCATACTGGCACAAGTAAGAAAATACACTATCCAAAGGTGTGAGGGTTGATCCACTGGTGGTGGTAAGGACCCAGGTTTTCCAGCTCTTTCTCAGCCTCCTCTTGAGCAATCTACGAGGATATCTACCCAATCATAGGTTAACTGGAACAGCGGGTAAGAGCATGATGTCTAGACACAGCGTTTTATTCAAGTGTCCCCTTCTTAGGAGCCGGAAAGCCTTTTCCAGAAACCTCCTCTCAGATATATTCTCACATGTCAAAGGGCAGAGCTGAGTTGCATCTCTCAGCTACAGATGAAGTGATCACTTCCTAAGTCATATGGGGGATAGGTGGAAAAATGTCTCCTTGAATGGGTCCAGCTTTCTTTAGCCAAGAAAAAATGGGGAGGATTGTTTTGATTACCTCCTCTTCATGCTGTTAGTGAGGAACGGAATCCTACCCTAGGGTACTGGGAATGACCAAACACAAGACATTTGACACTGGAAAGATGAGATTGACAGAAGTAGTTCAGTAGTCACTTATATTCACAGCTTGGAGGAGAAATACACCATGAACCATACAGAACAACACAGGAGTTATACTTGGGAAAAGTGTAGCATCAAGAGGATGAGGTGCCCTTTAGTTCCTGCAGGAGGATGTGATTGGCTTGTTGGAATAATGCTGCGGGCTGGCAGGAATGGGGCCACTTCTCAGGGGTAAGCAGGAGCTGTGCCTGGTCCCTGTGACAAGACGGGTTGTTTGGCGAGGGGACCTTATTCACAGGGGCAGAATAGGACGAGGACTTGTGGTCAGACTATTTGAAGCCCTCCAATTTTATCAGATGTCAAGATAGCAAATAATACTGAACTTTAAATTTTAAGTCTTACCCAACAGGGATTGACATGGGATATACACATATAGCAGGTGACCATCTGTCTGAGCAACCGTCCCTTCCTGCTTTCCATCATCCACTATCCATCCATCCATCCTCCATACCTTCTACAAAGGAGGGAGGCAGCCTAAACATTCTAACTACATCTCTGGTGCTTTTTTCCCATGGTGTTTATTTGTATTTATGATATAAATACAAAAAGCAGTTTGATTAGCATGTCTCAATGAACATTCATCTAGCATCTGGACATAGAAGGTACTCCATAAAAAAGGGTTGAAATGGTCAATAAAATACCCAAATAGTCTCAAAATTCTGAATGCTATTTTTTAAAGGCCACGTATTGATTGAGATGCAGAGAATTTCAGTGCTCACAAAAATAATTTTCTGTCTTAATTTTTAAAATTTATGTATTGACTCTCGAGAGGAAGGGGGAGAGAGGGAGACAAATTTGTTGTTCCACTATTTATGCATTCATTGGTATGTGCCCTGATGGAGAGCAAGCCCATGAGTTTGGCAGATTGGGACAATGCTCTAACCAATTGAGCTACCTGGCCAGGGCTAATTTCTCTTTATTAATCAGGGCACTGTTTCACTGGCTTTAATCATTTGCATTCACCTTTACAATTTTTTGTGTTATCTGTTCACTATCTGTGTTATTACTAATATGTTTTGTAAGTTGATTAGTTTTTGTTTTTTTTTTTTTTTTTTTTTTTTAATATGAAACGCTTCACGAATTTTTGTGTCACCCTTGTGCAGGGGCCATGCTAATCTTCTCTGTATCATTCCAATTATAGTACAGGTGCTGCCGAAGTAAGCACAGCTGATTAGTTTTTAAACCTATTCTAGTTCTAAGCAATAAGATCTGTGACATCAGGAACATAATGTGCTAGTTATTTTCATGTATCTCAGAAAAAAATGTAAAATAAAGATCTCAAAAATGGTCTATAGACCATCTAAAGTTATTTTATCTGTCATATTTGGGAAACTCTAATGTGGCCATATTCATATCTACATATTTTATGATAAAAATCAGTCATAACATAAAAGACTGATATTGTATTTTTAGTCTTGTATGCTTTTATTTATAGGAACTTTTTAATGACAGCAAAACTCTAGAGATAGAAAGTAGATCAGTAGTTGACTGGGTCTAGGGATGGAAGTGGGAATTGACCTTGAACGGCACTAGAGAACTTTTTGGAGTAATGGAAACATTCTAAAACTGGATGATAGTGATGGTTACATAACCGTATGAATTTATTAAAAAATCATCACACTGTACATTTATTGTTTTTTAAGATTTGTATTTGTTTATTATTAGAGACAGGAGAAGGGAAGGAGAAAAAGACAGAGAGATTGGTTGCCTGTCACACACCCCCAACTGGGGACTTGACCCCAAACCCAGGCAGATGTCTTGACTGGGAATCAAACCGGTGGTGATCTTTTGGTTCACAGGCTGGCTGCTCAGTGTACTGTGCCACACTAGCTAGGGCACTGTACATTTAAAATGGATACATTTTATGGTTTGTGAATTACATCTCAAAATAAAAGGAGGAGAAGAAAAAGAAAAAGAAACCACCATCCAGGAGGGGACACGAGGCAGCTTCTGGAGTCTTGGTGATTTTTTATTTTTTTAATCTAGTGTTAGTTACAAGGGCATGCTCACTTTGCAAAAATTCATCAAGGCGTTCATTTATGCTTTGTGCACATTTCTATATGAACATTATACCCAGTAACAAAATTTACAAAAAGAAAACACAGCCAATGGGCACACCATTTCTTCCCAAGTAATAAAAATTTATTACTTTTTTGTTTGTTATGTTGTATAATTATATCACCCTGATGACTTAATTTCATAATGTTAGAGGTTTAGGTTTTGTGTGTCAACACAGAAAGGATTATAGGAAGATACGTTTAGCTAATCACACAAGTGCTATAAGAATGTCAGTGGACATCATTGTTTCTTAGTTATTCATAGCAATTATTAATGTGGTGGATGATATTCTACTTGCACCAAAATAAATGGATGTCTTAAGAGGCCTTGGTAGAACAATCAAATCATCAGCCTTGAAAAGTCCCAGCTCTTTCAGCCCAGTCCTCCTGCTGTCTGTCAGAGTTTCAATCCTATATTTATCTTTCAAATCAGCAGTGTAGCAATTAGTTATTATAATAAGAGCTACCAATCTATTGTGTGCCGACTATGCCAGGCAATGCATCATCAGTTTTCCATGACCTCATTTTGTTGTCACAACAACCCTGCCAAGGAGTGGTTTTATTTCATTTTACAGCTGAGGAAACTGAGTCAGGGGGCAGTTGAGTGGGTCCAAGCCCCCAATGCTGGTGAGTGACAGAGCCAGAAAGTGAGCTGGAGTTTGACCCGGTGTATTTTGCTGAGCCTCAAGACCTGGAAACTAAGTAAATGTGGAATAGAATTCTGATTCCTGAATCATGGCTGTTCATGAGGTTACTATAGTTACTTCTCTACATGATGCTCTCTCTCTCTCCCCCGCCCCTCTATTTTTTTTTGCCAGGATAACAATGAATCCATTGTGAGCCACTGAGGTGTTGAACCCTCACCATCATCACAATGCCCAAGGGACATTATAATGGATTTAAAATAACGCTCCTAACTTTTAATCAGATCTTTTATTTCAGAAGCTCCTGGTACATTAACAGGCCCTGTACTAGGGCAGCTTTACAAATATTGTTATTTGTACCTTGTGTAAGACATAGGAGCTCACTAAATTAATACAATCATAGTTCAGAGTTCCACAAACTCCTTGATAAAAGGGATACATTTGCCATGGCTGGTTTGGCTCAGTCGTTTGGAGCGCTGCCTTAACTGAAAGGTTGCAGGTTCAATTCTGGTCAGGGCACATACCTAGGTTGTGGGTTCATTCCCTGGTCTGGGTACATACAATCCCACACAAGGGGGAGGAAATGGGATGCAATCAATGGATGCTTCTCTTTGACTTCCATGTTTCTCTCCCTTCCTCTCTTTAAAAAAGTAATGAAAATGGTGAGGATTAAAAAAAAGCGATGCCTTTGGGTGGGGTGGGGTGATGCATGGGTGGCCCCTCATTAGGTAGAGGAAAAGGGTGGGCATCCTGCGGGAAGATGTGTAGAAAGGACCTGGAGAGACTCAGCCTAGAAAGGCTTTACAGGTGAATTTGGCTCTTGCTAAACTAGCGAACACATGCAGTGGTTTGGATTAGGAATAGAGCAGAACAACTAAGCACTAAAATGCATTTCCAAGCATTTAGAGCACTGAGCTGTCAGGGAGAGTGAAAACTGAGAATTTGCCTCCGGCATGTCAGTTGGCTGTGCTATGGCCAGGCAGCTTTATTCCCTTTTGACATATAAGTATTCTCAAGGCCTGTGACTTCTCAGATGTGGCACAGTGAGACACGCATGGGACCAAAGACAGAAGCCAGAGCTGCTGATTCCTAGTCTAATGTCAGATCCATTCTCTCTAATTACAGAGTCATAATGGTGAAGGGGATGATGACATCCAAGGACAACCACAGAGCCTCTCTCTCAACACTGGTGAGAACCAGATTCCTCCCCCTAGTTCTGTAGCTTCCCACAGAGTTCTGGAAGCTGATTAAAGAGAAGATCAGAAATAATGGGCAATTAAAAACCTTATAAAAAAAGAAAAATGCTCTTGTCAAACCTACCAAAGCGCCTCCATGGCTGGGCGTGGGGGAGGCACTGGACCAAAGGGGACTGGTTGGGGGAAAGGGAAAAACACACAGAGAAGAGACAGAACCCCCCACCAAGTGAGGCAGAGGGAATGGGTCTCTCCACTGGCCAGTTCCTTGGCTGTTCAGAACACTCCGGGGAGGGGTAGTTAGAAGGAGCTCAGCAAAGTTTTGGGTCCAGATAATCCATCCAGTTAGCTGCTTTAGGCCCCCTAACCTTCTGGGGTCCCAAGGCATCATCCCTAACTTGAGAGGGGTTGTGGGAGGTCATTGGATCGACACAGGTAGGCTGAGTGTAGGTTCAGGCCTCAAGTGCTCTTACACTCAATAGCTCTAGGAGCCATGGAGCTGTACCTCCAAAAGTTTGGGGTGCCTCCCTATCCAGGGTTGCCTCGAAGCCTCCATTTCTGTCCACAGCTGAGGCTTTCGCTCCCACCTTCCTCCCCACAGGCCTCTCCTTTGAATGCTCCAGAGGTTGTTTTGGAAAAACCCCTAAAAGGACACTATTGCTTCCTTTTGCATTCTTACTCTAAGACTGCCTGAGGCTGTGTGTGTGTGTGTGTGTGTGTGTGTGTGTGTGTGTGTAGGGAGGCTCTAAGTGACAGGGACAAGCAGAGACCAGGCAGGGGGTGTGGGTGGGATGGGAAGGGGAGGTCCCCCCACCTCGGGTAATCATCTAAGAGCTTCATCTCATTTTCTGGGCTGAGTTTCATTTGCTAGTTCTTTTTTTTTTTTTCATTTGCTAGTTCTTTTCCCCATCTTGTTTACTTTTTTTTCTCTTGGGTGCTCTTTCACTTCTCTATCCAGTAAATCAATTGACCATTTCCTGTGGCCAGGGTTGTCCCAGGTGAAAAAAAGACTCTGTATGAAGACTGAGACACACTTTCCTCCGCCAAGGAGATCACATTCTACTTGGTAATGGACAGTTTCAAAACCCAGTGAGGGGTCCTGCTGAGTGAGGGCAAGCAAGGCTGGGAGCCTGGGGATGAGAGTGCGTAAGAGCTAAGGGCATGGGAGGAGAGGCCAGGGAGATGTTCTAGGAGAGGGCAGAACTGATGCTGGTTCCTTACTAAGGGTGCCAAATAAAATACAGGACACTTGTATTTAAAGCAATGTTTGTGACATACTTACATTAAAAAAAATTAGCCCTGGCTGGTGGCTCAGTGGATAGGCACCGGCCTGTGGACCCAAAGGTCACTGGCTCGAGTCCCAGCCAGGGCACATAACCAGGTCTCCAGCCAGGTCCATAGCTGGAGGCAGGTGAAATGCAACCATACATTGATGTTTCTCTCCTTCTCTGCCTCCCTCTTTTCCCCTCTCTCTAAAAATAGTCAATTAAAAAAATTATCTGTTGTTTATCTGAAATTCAATTTCAACCAAGCATCCTGTTTTTGTTTTTGTTTTTTTTAAGATTTTATTAATCACTTTTAGAGAGAGGGGAAGGGAGAGAGGCAGAGAGGGAGAGAGACATCAATGTATGGTTGCCTTTCACCTGCCTCCAGCCACGGACCTGACTGGAGACCTGGCTTGCAACCTAATTATGTGCCCTGGCCAAGCATCTTGTATTTTTATTTGCTCAATGTGGTAACCCTAATTCCTGATGACTATATAAGAATTAACTGAGTAAATAAAGAGATGGGAGGGCAGCCCTGCAGAAGGAAGAGCATGTGCAAACACCTGGAGTTGAGGGATCACATGCTTCATTTATGGAACTGAACATTGTCCAATGGCTGGAGTATGGAGGGCAAGAAGGAAGGGAGAGAGTAGAAGGATGCATCCAACTGTCTCATAATTGTTGAGTATATGCTAAGTGTCAGGTTCCCTCTGAAGTTCTGGGGTGCTCTTGTTAGCCAGACAGATGCAGCTTCTGCTCTCAGGGAGCTCACAGTTCAGCTGAGGAGCAGTGAGGTGAGGAGAGAGAAGGACAGGCCCTGTGGAAGTTTTAGCTGCGGACATGCGCCTGGCTGGGAAGTCAGGAAAGGTCTCTCTGAGTCGCTGACAATATGCTGAAGGATAGGGAGACAGGAATGCCAAGAGCTCAGGGAAAAGTGTTCTAAGGCCAAGGGAACAGTATAGCAGAGGCCCTGAAGTACAAAAAATTTGCAGTGGGACCCAGGTACCAAAATGTGGCCAAAGGGGCTGAGGAGCCCAGGGAGAGAAAAAGGGGAGAGAAAGAGGCAGGACAAGAGGGCGGTAGAGGATCACACTGGAGAAAATTTGGGCTGAATCCTGAAGGCAATAGGAGCCATGGAAGGAGTTTAAAGCAGGTAGGGTGACACACCAGCTTTGGGTTTTTCAAGGTGACCCCTACTGGAGAGAGGAGGGTGGGTGGATGGACAGTGTGGGGGCAGAGAGGATGAGGAAGAGCAGGGAGGGGCTACTGCAGATGTCCAGGATGGATAAGTGGGTGATGGTGGTGGAGGCGGTGGGGGGAGGAGTAGTGGACCCAGGCTGCACTGAGGAGGACATGGTGGCAGGGCTGGCAGATCTGGCTCTGGCAATTGAGCAGTGGGAGGAGCAGCCATGACTCAAAGCTTCTAGGCTGGACAGGTGGGAGGGAGTATGGTGGCACCATTTGCTGAGCTGAGCTGGGGACCTGGAAGGTTTGGGGGTGGTGAGGTGAGAGGGTTTAGGTTTGCTCATGTTGAAGGTGAGGAGGCTGGCGGTGGACCACTGGAGGATAGACTGCAAAGGCAGAGAAGATTCAGGGAGCTGGGCAGAGCTGTGACCAAAGCTGTCCTCTCACACATGGCTGTGTGGCCTGGAGCAATGACTTCACCTTTCTGCCTTCATTTTCTTAGTACCTGGGGCTTGTGGGTAGTCTGCGCGCAGAATTGTTGTGAAAATATGGTGGGAAACCGCCAAGATAACCCCATGATATATTTAAAAAAGATAACCTCATGATTGTTATCTCCTAGTATTCATGTTCTTCTGTGGTGACTCTCATATTGTAATAGAGCTGCTTTTTGAGGCCACAGGACTCTTATGTCTCTTTCAAGGCAGGGCTAGAAAGACTTTGTGGCTTCTTGTTCTCAGTTAAGTCACTCAGTTTGGAGGATGCCAGCTGCCATGTTGTCAGGAGAGGCTATTATGAAGAGGAACTACTGTTCCTGCTAGAAACTGCATGAGCGCACTTAGACACACACGAATCTTTCAGCCCCGACAACTTACAGCTGACTGCAGCCCCAGCAGATATCTAGACTGGAAGATCTGCTACTTACCTAGTCCACTTCCAAACTCTTGACTTACAGAAACTGTGAGATTAGAAGTGTTTGCTGTGTTAAGTCCTTAAGTGTTGGGGTAATTTATATGGGGCAGTAGAGGACCGACCCAGGGGGTAAAAGCACTTAGTATAGTCCCTGGCACATAGTTGGGGCTGTAGAACATGCAGCATCTGTAGGTCTGGAATTGAGGGGAGAGGCCTGGGCTGAAAGTATGGGTTTGGGAAGCCTTTTGGCTTAGAGACAATAATGGAACCCATTGAGGTGGCTGATTCAGCCCACGGAGGAGGTAGACAGTGCAGACAATGGCCTTGGCCAGAAGCCTGGGCATAAGGGGTGGGTAAAGCCAGAGGAGGAATGTCTCCACAAGTGAGAGAAGGCACTGCAGAAGAAGGAGGAAAACTAGAACACGACTCTGAAGAGGCCATCTCTCAGAGGGTGTGGTCAACACCTGACCCAGGGAGGCCTGAGAGGGGGAAATATCTGAGGAAGGTCTTTGGGATTCAGCAACAGGATTCCTGATGACCCCGCAAGAGTCAGAAGGTGGAGAAGTGGGCCCTGAAGCCAGGCTGAATGTGGTGGGTTGGGGTATCTGTATAAGTGCTTTTTTACTCCCATTCCCTAAAACAAGATGGCTTATAGGGGAAACCTATAGGAAATCCAAACTGCAGAAAACCCCAGAAGCTGCTGTAGTGAAGAGACACCATTCCTTAATTTATTTTATGAGGCTTATGTAACTTTGATAGCAAAACCAGACAAGGAGAGAATAAGAGAGGAAAATAGTAAACATATTACATTTGTAAATATGGATACAAAAACTCTAAATAAAATACTAGCAAACAGCATGTAGCACTATATTGAAAAAATAATCATCAAGGTAAGTTTATTTCAGGAACTCATGGATGGTTTAGTGTAACAAAAATCCACAATTAAGCCCTGGCTGGTAGCACAGTGGTTAAGGCGCCGGCCTGTGAACCCAAAGGTCGCAGGTTCGATTCCCTAGCCAGGGCACATAACCAGGTTGCAAACCAGGTCTCCAGTCAGGTCTGTGGCTGGAGGCAGGTGAAACGCAACCATACATTGATGTCTCTTTCCCTCTCTGCCTCTCTCCCTTCCCCTCTTTCTAAAAATAATGAAATAAAATCTTTAAAATAAAATAAAATAAAAAATCCACAATTATAATTCATTGCATTTGGGTGAAATATTCCACATTTGATACATTTCAATACCCATTCATAACACAGCACAATAGTGCTTCCTTACTCTGATAAAGGGTGTCCATCAAAAAATCTACAACAAACACCATATTCAATGGTGACATGTTAGAAATGGTCAAGATAAAAATGTTCACCATCATTACTGTAATTCAACATTGTGCTGGAGATTTTAGTTTATGCAGTAAAACAAGAAAAAGGAAATGAAAATTCTCTGATTATTTACACAGAAAATTTAAGAGAGCCTATACATTTAGGCCAAAAAAAAAAAAAAAGAGTTCAATTCTGCAAAATACAAGGTTATTATATAAAAACCAACCATATTTCAATAACCATCAATCATTATATACATTTGAAAATATAACTTATAATAGCAATAAAAACTTCAAGAGATATGTAAAAATAGTTTTGTGAAAACCACTGACAAAGTTAATTCTTCTCAGTTTTTAGTTGGGGAAATAGAAACTCTGAGCGGGAAACTAACTCTGTGGACACTAGTAAGTCAAGGGCAGATCTGGATTTTTCAGTGGCACCAAATCCTAGAGACCTGAGTGTTGGATAATTGTGTTACTGTCTTTCTTGTGGGAGAGGAGTCTGATTTTTAAATATTTTTCTGATTATAAATTCAATATTGATCCTAGAAATTGTAGAAGGTTCAGAAGAACATTAAGAAGTAATGTCATTACATACCTATCCTACTACCAAAGAACTATGATCAATGATTTGCTGTATTTCCTTTAAAGTATTTGTCTATGTACATTTATGTTGTTAAAAATAAAATTAGGATTATGTATACCATTTTGTGCTCTGCTTATTTTCTCACACATTTCCCTGTAAACTCATCTAGTCTTTTAAATATGATAATGTAGCATTCAGTTATGCTGATGAAGATCATTTATTTAACCTATCAATTCGAGTTTTCAGAGAAAAACCAAATATCAGATATGACTGTAATCATACGATAAAAGTTAAACCTCATAGCCAGCTCACGCACATGCAGACATGAAACACTGGTGAGTTCCTAAGGCCAGTGGTTAACCTGGTGGAGAAGGGGAAATGGCTATACATATATAATATATTATATCCGGCCCTACCAGAAAGGACAGAGACCTGGTTAGCAGGAGCAAATGGGCTTTTTTGGAGATCAATGAGCTCTGAGGCTTTTCCGTAATTCCCCACCTTCTGCAGTCCGGGCTTACTTCCCGGTGAAATGACGGAAATGTGAGTGCCCAGACTCAAGTAGGACCAGTGCCTTTAGGTCTCAGAGCCTTTGTGCCCGTCATTTTTTTTTTTTTTTTTTCTGCTAAAGTCAGCTCTGCCCTTTTCCCCATCTGACTGTCCACGTTGACCATTCAGGCCTGGCTGCCCTTCCCTGTCTTGTCCTCCAGGCCTGACAGGTGTCCTTACTAGAGTCGCCTCCCGGACGGAGGGCAAGGCCAGGAGGTGCTCTGCCCACAAGCTCAACGTCCAGGTCTTTGTGGCCATTGCATCAGGAGCAGAGGTCTTCTTGCGTTACTCAATCTAATTCCTTTTATCAGGCATCTCCCAACCTATCATACACTTGTCATGACTTTGTTTCATTGGGTCTTGTCTGTTTTCTTTTCTCTACTTAGGACCCCCTCCATCTTGATGGCCGCTGTAGCCCTTCGGCCTGGACTGTGGTTCGGACCCCACCGTTCCTGCGAAGACAGGAGTAAGTCTGCGGACGCGCCGGGAAGGCTGCAGGAGGGTTCGGCTGACCCGAATTGCCGGCGGAGGCGGGCTGTAGAGGCGTGTTCTGGGCGGGGTCTCGAGCTCGGGGGCGGGACCTCGGGGGCGGGACCCGAGCTCCTGGGCGGCGACCAAGCCTCCGCGACCCAGCGGCCTGGCGGAGCCCCGCAGAGTTCCTTCGGCCCAGCGCCCTCCGGCCTCGCGCACGCGCCGTCATTAGGGGGCGCCCGCGCTCGAGGCGCCGCGGCTCTGCTGGGAGGTGCCTCCCGCGCCCCGCGGCCGCCGCCGCAACTCCGGGAGCGGGCTCAGTCGTCCCCTTTGCCGCTGCCGCCGCCGCCGCCGCCGCCGGGCGCGGGCTCGCTTGTCCTCGCGCTCACGCTCTCCGGCCGCCGGAGTCTCCCGGCCCGGCCGCCGCCGCCGTCCTGCAGTGAGTGGGGGCGGGCCGGGGGATTAGAGGCCGGGGGCTTGGGAGGGCTGGTCACAGGGAGAAGCCCCTGCGGAGCGGCCAGGGGAGCGCGGTCGAGGTGAATCAGGAGGTGGCGGGGGAGCGCTGAGGGGACCGTGGGGAGCCCGGGTGGCGCGCTCCGGGGCTGTCATGGGCCCGCGGCGGGCTGCCCGCAGCCGAGTGGCCGGGCTTGGGCGGGGGTTCCGGGGCCCGCCCGGAGGGAACCTGCGGTATCGGCGGACCCGGGTTCGGGCTTTGGTGTGTGCCCCCGCCCGGGCCCGGAGCATCCTCCGTCCCACGCCGGCCGGGGTCGGGAATGGGGGACTTCCTTGTCCGCGGGGCTTCGGCGAGGCACCGCCCGGCGGGGACACCTCAAGGTGTGCTCGGGAGGGATCGTATTGCGGGGTGGTGCTTGCTAAGCCCTCGTGTGCTCTAATTTAAAGCTTACGGTAGAGCTTCTGAACCCTGCTTCGGGGGATTTTTCTGCTCTAGAGACATTCTGACAGCAGCTGAGTTTTTTATGTTCAGGTTTGTGTGCGTCCTGGCATTTTTAATGCTTGATGTCAGAGGTGATAAATGACCACAGTACGGGGAGCCTCTGAGGCACCTGCTGGGCCGACTGTGGTGGAGGCTGGGTCCGAGGGTGGGACGGGAGAAACGAAACGGATCCTGTTAGGATATTCTGCTGAAGTTATCAAGTTTCTGTTCAAGTAAACCAGTTCTAGAACAAGTTGGTAAATTCAGAGTTAGGACTTTGTGATAGATGAGGTTTGGGTGCGGGAGGCCCTGGGTGCCCTGGTTTGACCACGAATGGTTGGGTAGCCTGGGTGCCTCTTCTTGCTGTCTCCAGTGCCCAGGTGCGGGGATGATTCCAGGAGAGGAAAGAAGCTGGGGGACGCGCAGGCCTATGTTTTCAAAGGAACAAATGCGCATCTAGGAAAAGGAAAATCTTTTTACCTACAGGATTGGTAGGGTGAGAGAACATGCTCTTGGGTTGAGAACCATCCATCCATACTAGTGCTTTATTTTGTGTAAAGCAATAATAGATATTAAGGATTGAGTGGTCGGGAGGGTCATAGATGCCATTCCTAAGGTTTGTGATTGGAATTTTCATAAATCATATTTAAACCATTACTACATAAAGGAATCCTAGGATGGATCTTCCCATAAATCCCTAGATTTTTATATTTGGAGTCTATTTAAGATGGAATACACATGCTTATTTGGATTTATCTTGACCGTGGAGATAGTCCTGAGTCATGCTTTCAAGAAGTTCCTTCTGTGGTCAAGAGCTCAGATGTCTGGCGGTCTCTCCTTTAAAAGCAGGATGCTTCCCTGTACCCCTTCCATAGCTCTGGGGAGATTGGAAGCAAATGAAGAGGTCTTCTCTTTGACATTTGTCCTGTCTTCATTCCAGTGCTCTAAATTACTTGTGTTCACATTCTCAAGTTTCTTAGCACAGAAATTTTGTTTATACTGCCACTAGTTTTTCATATTTGTTTAATGCTTGGCAGTTCACAAATGGTTTTCTATTCATGATCTTGCTTATTTTCTCCTTTTCTTCGGAGAAGCAGCTGGGCTTGCAGATTGATTCAATCAGAATCTCATAAGTAAAATTGGAGCAGAATCGAGATACAGATCTTTACCCATTCTCTTTCCTCTGTACTGGCCTGCATGTGACTTCAGAACCTTAGTTCTGATCTGTTATCTGTAGGTCACTTGTCTTGGTATTGCGCCTCTGTGGTATTACTGCTTTTGGGAAGATGGTATTATCTTGTTTCATCCTGTGGAAACTGAGTGAGAATAAGAGGAATTTAATGATTTTGTGACTATTTGTGATACTTCTTTAGTATTAAGGTCAGTTTTCAACTTAGAGAGCCTTCTAGATCATGTGGAGAGAAGAGAAAGAGAAAAGAATTAGTTTTAGGAAAAAAACAATCCGTTCCTTTAGAGGTATGGTTAAGGATAACCTGTTATCACAATCATATTCTCCTTGTGCCAGCCTGTATGTAAATGTTAGCCCAAAACATTCCTTTAGATGTTGCTGAACTAGTTACTGTAAAAAGTATTTCACTCTCAAATTCCCACATTTCAAGAACAGAGGAATTCAGTACAAAGGTAATTTGAAGATATGTTTAGATGGAGTTTATTGAGTCTTCTTTTCTAGATGCCAGACACAAAGGTTTCAGTAGAAAGGCCCTTTATTTTTATTTCTTTTCTTTCTTTCTCTTTCTGTTTTCTTTTCTTTCTTTCTTTGTTTCTTTCTTTTTGTTTTATTTAAGTGTGGAACACTTCACGAACCTCTGTATCATCCTGAAGCAGGGGCTTTGCTAATCTTCTCTGTATTTTCCCAATTTCAGTATATATGCTGCTGAAGCAAGCACTAGAATGTCATTTCAAAAGAGCTTCCTGGATATGGTCCGGGTCTCCAGCTAGGTCAGTGGCTGGGGGCAGGTGAAAGGCAACCGTGCATTGCTTCTTTCTCCCTCTCTGCCTCTCTCCCTTCCCCCCTCTCTGAAAATAATAAATAAAATTAAAAAAAAAAGAGCTACCTGGAAACTTTGGAAAGGCAGTAGCTATAGGTTTTTATAATTTATTCAAATTTGGAGGTGTGTGTATTCCAATGTGTAGTTGTTATGTAGGATTTTAGAACTCTTGCCTTAGAGAATTCTTAGTCTGTACTTGGAATGATAAACCCAGAATATTTGTGTTAAAATTAGTTCCTTTTAACCGTGAAGCCTATAATTGCCATTCTGCAGTAGTGAGGAAAATGGCTTTCAGGGGTTCTTAGGTTTCACTTTAAGGTATTAACTTGTTTAATTGTGCATTTCCCACGTTTGCTACTTTAGAAAATTCTTAGGAAGTTCTCTTAAGGCTTTTATAAATTCTTTATTGTTGAACTCCTCATGAAGCCCTCCAGTGGAGACTGTGCCAGAAGGGAGAAAAGATGAAGAACAAATAAATCATTTTCTAATTGTTAGCAGTTCTGGAAAATGATTTAGGAGAGATTGAAGCTATTCCGGAAATCCTTTTGGATTATGTTCTGTTTCATTCATCTGCACTGTCTGAGATGTTCCTAATGGTCATCAGTTCTGAGGCTGATTACCCAGCTACTGGAAGACCAGAAATCTTCCTGCTTCTTTTGGTTTGTTTCTTGCTATATATATCTAAGCATTTCCATACAGGATATTAATAGAAGTAAAGAGTAAAGGTAAAATTTAAACTAGTCAATATTATTTTTTCCCTTAGAGATTTTTAGTGAACAATTTGATTTTTTAGGGGGTAGTCATTGTTATTGGAAGTGAATAATAGTAACTTCATCTTATTTTGCTGTATCCTATACACAAGTGTAAGGAGGCTTTTGGTTGCTTTTGAAGAAACATGGGCTTATATGGATTCCCATAATTACTTTCCTGAATTATTAAGCTTGAGGTTTCATTACATCTTTGTGCCGGAACAGAACCTTGGCTTTTTCTGTGAAACAGATCAGGAGCATCATCTGATTTTCTATCTATGACTGCTCAAGAAGTACCTTGTTTTGATTTAGCAGTGAAAAAGGATTAATAATGGACAGACCTTGCATAACAGCTGTAACATTGATGATGTCTATTTCCCCTTGTCTTTCTTTGGTCTCCCATTTTCCTTCCTTCCTTTCTTCTTCCCCTCCCCTCCCCTCTCTTTCCCTCCCCTCCCTTCCCTCTTACCCTTCCCTCTCCTCCTATCCCCATTTTTCATTTAACTATTTGGATATTCAAGTATTGGATTTTTCACTTATAAATAGGACAGCAGTCTTTTGTCACACTAGTGAGTAGGTTCTTGCTATTTTGCCTCTGAAATTTTAACAAATCTGTTATAACTGCTCACTTAGACTGAGTTATTATTACATTTGTAAGTCCCTACTAGGTGGATAGGGTTAATAGATAGCTAAAGGGGATTTACAGTTAATCCCTTCAATTCTTGTTTCTTGGATTCTGTTCTTTCAGTTTCCACCCAAGGAGGGATTTATGGAAAGATCTAAGCTAGGAGTCAGAGAACCCAAGTTCTTAATCCGTTACTTTACATCTGTGAGGCCTAGAGCAAGTCATTTATCCATTATTTCTCTAAAATGGGGACAGTAATTCATGTTCTGCTTGCTGTATCAGGAAAGTTGTCGGTGTGGGTGTGAAAGAGAGAGAGAGAGAAAGAGAAAGGCCTCCACCTTCTTTCAGTTGAAATGTTTTTTTCATTAAGAATCCCTCTTAAGTTGTCCAGGTAGTCCTGCAGAGGTCTAAAGAGTGAGATCTTTCTATAAATCCTCTATTTTTCTGTGTGAAACTAACTGTTCTTGCTCTTCTGGAAGGCCTCTGCTACCGTATTGCACTTTCAAATTGTATTCTGTACTTCAGGTGTTGCATGTTGCCTCTCTTCATAGATTGAAAGCTCCATGAGGGCAAGGATTGTCCTTTCCTGTTTCTGTGTGTCCACATAGTACATAATATTTATTGGCCTACAATAAATGTTGGCTGGCTGAATTATTTTTGAGGCAACCACACACTGATGTTTCTCTCCCTCTCTTTCTCCCTCCCTTCCCCTCTAAAAATAAATAAATAAAACCTTAAGAAGAAGATGCCAAAGACAAGCACCTTACCAAAACTTTTGGATGACTGGCCTTTTAAATTGTTACTTATTTTTCTGTTTTATCAGTTGCTGAATAAAAATTGTTAAAGCTGTTTTTGGTTCTCTTTACTTCACATACTATTTGTGAGGAATGAAAGCTTATCACAATAGCCTGAATTTGACATTTGTTCCATTTCTCACTCTCTAATACGCGAAGGCCTATACATTTCTATGCTGAGTGTGGAGAATAAAATTTGACTTCAAGTTGTCTGGTCCACGTTCTAGCTTGTTTGCTTTGAAGAATTTTCGAGGTGGAGAAATAGATGCTTCAGGCTCTGATTCAGCCCCTGCTGCGCTATGCAAATGTTCTCTACATGCCTGAGTGACCTTTTGAGAAAGAGCCTTTGTGATCTTCTGTAGCCGGGGCCTGTTCTGGGAATAGTGTGCCAGATTCCTCTAAAAGTGGGGAAAGTGAATCTGTTTAAAGATCACATAAAAAAGCCAGTGCTTTTCCTGGGCAAACACTGCTAAATCCAACTTTCTTACTGTCTCTTGTTAGAGCGTTTGGAATTGCTTTCCTGGTTAATTTGGGGAATGGTGTGGGTGTGAGAGGGTACTGACTGACTAAAGCTATTCAGTAGCTGGGAAAGTGTTTGTTTAAGTGATTTGGAATTGTAGATAAATTCAAACTGCCATCATTAGTATCTTGAGTGTTTATCAATGTCTTCAGCCTGGCTCTCCCTAAGTGCAGACTGAGTGAATTTCAAACAGATCTGTAAGGTTCTTTTTTGCCCCAAATTGTGCTCTAATGGTTTGACATTTATATTATTTTCTATATGTTGCTTCTCGTATAAAATGAAATGTTTCACTATTAAAAGCATAATTAATTTTTTATGTTTTAAAAGAAATATATCATTTTGATGTATTTCTCTTGCAAAGCAATACTAGTGTATTGGAAGTATATAGTTTTTAATGCTTTTACTGAGCTGTTTAGTCTGTGTAGCTGAAACGCTGAGATGAAGAAGAGTTTTATCTCCTTTTCTCATAAACAACCTTTTTCATAAGGATCATGATAGGTTTGTACAAGGATAAGGTTGTAGAATTAATCATAATGTCCTACTATAGAAATTCTAAAAATTGAATTTTCAGAAAAATAGTAGAATTTGTATACCTAGTTTACTACTGGGCTCTTCCTCCTGCAAGTATAGGATAATTCTTTTTCTGTAGAAATTAGTAGGTACTTAGTGTGGATAGGCTAGAGCACCCACGGAAGGCCCCATAGTAGTGATTTTCAGGCTTTTTTAACCTCATGGCACACATAAACTGCTGAAATTTTATGGAAACCCCCCAAATGTATATATATATATTTTATCTGCCAAAAAAAAAAAATCGGTATAATTTTGATTCATTCACACTGGACAGCTATTATTGTGTTGGTTGTTGTCATTTATTTGAAAATCTAAGGGAAAAGAGGTCAGCGCCCCTGACTAGTCAGGTATTGCGTGTTTTAAAAATTCTTGCCGCACACCTGTTGAAAATCGGTGCCCTAAAAGAGTGCTTTCTTCCTCAGATCTTTGTCCTGTAGCAGGTTTTACTTGAGCAAAAATGATTAGTTTTCTGGTGTTTTGCCAGCTCGGTGGGGTGGGGAAACCTTCCCTGTTTTCATAGTTACATGTACTGTCATGTCTTTTTCTTATTCCCAAGTTTCCCTGGAACCTGGGCTCCCCAGACGCTGCGCTGGAGCAGATGGATAATGGAGACTGGGGCTATATGGTGAGAGGCTTTTGTCGATGCATTTTGAAGGCTATCAAATGATTTTTGTACATCTTTCCCCTCTTCTTATGTATGTTATACATCTTGTAAGAATGAAAATTATTGACGTAACCCCCCCCTTAATTAGTTTAGGCTCTATTTGGGGGGTGTTTTTTTTTTGTTTTTTTTTTTTTTTGGTATTTTTTATGTAAGCGAACTCAGCATGGACTCTCTAAGTTTATAATTACTTATTTGAGATAGATCATGATTTTTGGTTTTTAAAATTACTTTTAACACTCTTCCTTCATAGAAGACTCTATTAAAAGGGTAGTGGTACAGAGGACATTTCCTTGTGGTTAGGGAGGTTGACCTTTGAGAAGATGCCACTTCTCCCACTTTTACTTTCTTTGCATGTGCATGTATCTTTCTTTTATTCTTTGCCCTTGGTAAGAAATATTTTACTTGCCTAGTACTTAATGTGTCTGTCTGTATTTATATTTTTTCTTAAATATGATTTCTAAAATTGAAGGTATAGAGTATGTAGAGAAGCTTGGTTTTCAAAATTAAAGGCAAGGTTGCAACATTAATGTTACAAAAGTAAATAAACTGTCAGGTTTTGAAGTTAAAAGTTTCTGGTATATGAGATTGTATTGATCAAACTCTGCATTTTCACTTTGTATTTGCCACAGTTATTGCCATGAAAAAGTTATGAAGATTAGGACTGCACAAATTTTATTTTTTTTAAAGATTTTATTTATTATTTTTAGAGAAGGGGTACGGGAGGGAGGAAGAAAGGGAGAGAAACATCAATGTATGGTTGCCTTTTCCATGCCTCCAGCTGGGGACCTGGCTGGAGACCTGGTTTGCAATCCAGGCATTGTGCCCTGACAGGGAATTGAACTGGCTGCCCTTGGTTCACAGGCTGGTGCCCAATCCACTGAGCCACATCAGCCAGGGTCAAATTTTTATTATTTAAATAAATTTCATGCCCCCCCACCCTTTTTGATGAGAGAGGAACAAAAGTAATATGTAAAGTAGATTCTTTTCATTATCAAATCTTTTTTTGTTACTGTTTTATGTCAAATTTAGTTAAGAAAAATTAGTATATTTTAGTTTGGCCTTTGTCTTTCCTTAATATACTCTCACTTCTCTTCAGATACTGGGCTTGAAATTAAATGGCTTTGGAAGTCATGCTCTTGTTTCTTAGCCTGTCTTTAAAGAATTAGATTTATTCCTTTTTTTCCCTATTGAAAGCTTATGTTGGATCCCTGCATTTAGTGGGTTAGTTGCTGAAAGTACAGTTGTTTTACATAATAGGATTGCTAAATACTTTACAGCCTGAAAGAATCTTTTATTTTGCTTGGTATACTTTGTTCTTAATTTGTCAAAGTTAGGGTTTTAAAAACTTCAGGTGACTAATCATTTTTTAAAAATTTCAGATGAGTGACCCAGTCACGTTAAATGTAGGTGGACACTTGTACACAACGTCTCTTACCACATTGACGCGATACCCGGATTCCATGCTTGGAGCTATGTTTGGGGGGGACTTCCCCACAGCTCGAGACCCCCAAGGCAATTACTTCATTGATCGAGATGGACCTCTTTTCAGATATGTCCTCAACTTCTTAAGAACTTCAGAGTTGACATTACCTCTGGATTTTAAGGAATTTGATCTGCTTCGGAAAGAAGCAGATTTTTACCAAATTGAGCCCCTGATTCAGTGTCTCAATGACCCTAAGCCTTTGTATCCTATGGATACTTTTGAAGAAGTTGTGGAGTTATCTAGTACTCGGAAGCTTTCTAAGTACTCCAATCCAGTAGCTGTCATCATAACCCAATTAACCATCACTACCAAGGTCCATTCCTTACTAGAAGGCATCTCAAACTATTTTACCAAGTGGAATAAGCACATGATGGACACTAGAGACTGCCAGGTTTCCTTTACTTTTGGACCTTGTGATTATCACCAGGAAGTTTCTCTGCGGGTCCACCTGATGGAATATATCACAAAACAAGGCTTCACGATCCGCAATACCCGAGTGCATCACATGAGTGAGCGGGCCAATGAGAACACAGTGGAGCACAACTGGACTTTCTGTAGGTTGGCCCGGAAGACAGATGATTGATCTCTGATCCTGGGAGGAGTTCCTGGAAAAGGATTCTCCAGTAGATGGAAGAGACTGATTTTTTTTGTAAATCACAGTGTGGGACTTAAAAAAAAACATTGTTTTTTGGTATTTATTTGAAGGCATTGGGGACCAGAAAGAAGTTTTGTGCTTTAGCAGACTCCTCTACGTTTGTTCCCTTTGCCCTGAGTATGCATGTGCCTGTTCAGAGCCTCCAGATACCTTTTTCATAAAAAGAAGTCTGAAAATTATTACGGTATATAATCTACTCTTAACAGAGCTTTTTTCTTTTTATTACAGTGCTAAAGTGATTTCTGATTAAATGATTCCTAACTCAACTAGAAGGCTAAAAAATGCAGGAATGAAAGAATAAACAGAGTACTCATGATGCCTTTGACAAAAATCAAAACATCATGTAGGGTGACCTAGTTTCCAGACCAATAAGCCGTATTGTAATATTGAAGAAAAACTGTTCCAATCATTTAAAAGTACTTGTTAAGTACTGCTTTTTACAGTTATGACAACTGTTTCTTTCTATGCATATAAATCAAGCAACCAAATATCTGTAGCCATGGAAATGTCTGACTAGAAATATTTATATTGGATTCTGAATACAAAATGTCCCTGTGGTAGAAATCTTACTTCTTATGCCTGGTGCAGTATTAATTCCCAAGTGTACTGGGATAAAAAATAATAATAATAAATGAAATAGAAAAATTAGGTTTGTATTTGTTGACTATTGTTACTTAAGGGGGAAAATCATATCCCTTGTCTAAAGTATGTGTTGTTTGTTTTGTGCACCAATACATGGACACCGCCAGGGCCCACTGGTATTTGATTCAGGAGGTCTCGGTGGAATCTTAGCATGCAGTTTGTTGAAATCTACTGTGCCATTAAAGAAGAAATAGATGAGATCACTAATTTTGTCTAAAAGAGTACAATTTGAACAGTGAACATAGTTTGACAGATTTTGACAAATAGGATTTATGTTGAAGATGAAAGGTTTTTCTCAATAAGTCACCATTTGTCATAGTTCTGAATATGACCCTTATCCTAGCTTTGTGTTGAGTATGGGGACAAACTGACTTTTCAGCTACCTTATTCTCTAACATTATGGTGACCCACAAATGTATTTTTTAGTTTTTATTTACTAATTTTGAGAGGTGGGGGAAGGGATAAAGAGAAGGAGAGAAACATCAGCATGTGAGAGAATTGCAACCCAGGCATGTGCTAGGAATCAAACCAGCAACCTTTGGGTCCAGCAGGCTGGTGTTCAGTCCACTTAGCCACACCAGCCAGGGCCACAGGTGTATTTTATTATTAAAGTTAAGACTTGTTTCTGAGGAGAAGAAATAAACTACAGTGAATGAAAGATCTGGAACAGTTAGAAATGTATGTTCTTTTAGTTGTTTCACTGTAGATTTACTTTGCATAGTTCATTTGATTCTATTTCTTGGAAGTTACTCACAGGGAGGGTTAAGGATGGTGAAATTTCCTAGTTTGCCCAAACTTCTAAAACGAAGTCTCTGGTGTAGTGTCATGGTTTTTTTTTTTTGTTTGTTTGTTTGTTTATTTTTTTCTTTCCTGTGTGAGTAAAGTTCTAAGTCTCTGTACACTAGGGCAAGACACTCCTTTTTTTTCTCTGAGATTCTGCCTCTGAAAGGAGGATGAAAACACCATCCATTTTTGCCCCTGTTTCTAGAAAAAAAAAATTTTTTTTTTAAAGATTTTATTTCATTATTTTTAGAAACAGGGGAAGGGAGAGAGGCAGAGAGGGAGAGAGACATCAATGTATGGTTGCGTTTCACCTGCCTCCAGCCACAGACTTGACTGGAGACCTGGCTTGCAACCTGGTTATGTGCCCTGGCTGGGGAATCGAACCTGCGACCTTTGGGTTCGCAGGCCGGCGTAGAAATTTTTTTTAAGATTTAACAAGTGACTACCATTTAGAAACCTATAATTACCCCATTTTCACTATCTTCAAACTAAAATTCCTCAATGTTAGTGGCAGGTTGCTGTAGTTTCCGTAAAGGTACTAGTGAGGTTGTAGTTATAGAAAATTGCCTCCTACTTCAAATTGATTAGTGATTACCTAAGAACAAAAACCAACCCAGCCACTATGTATTAAGTTAGCGGAGGTGAACATGAGATAAAAGATTTGAAAACTGGTATAGAAATATGAATAATATTTGTCCTTCCAAGGTTTTATTTTATTTTTTAAGTATATTTTATTATGTTACAGTTGTCCCAAATTCTTGTCCCTTTTCTCCCCTGTACCCAAGCCCTCCCTTCCCCATTCCCTCAGCAGTCCTACCCCCTTAGTTCATTTCCATGGGCTGTGCAAATGAGTTCTCTGATTTCACCCTTTCCTCTATTATTCTTACCTTCCCCCTGTCTATCTTGTACCCACCAACTATGTTTCCTAATCCCTGTACCATTTCCCCAGTTCCCCACTTTGCCTCCACTCCCAGCTGATAACTCTCCCAATGATCCCCATACCTATGTTTCTCGTCCCAGTCTGGTTGTTGGCTTGGTTTGTTTTTGTTTTCTAGTTTCTGTTGTTGATAGTTGTGAGTTTGTTGTCGCCCTTCCAAGCTTTTAAAAGTTAAAACTTAATGAGGTCTCTTCCTTGTCCAGTTTACTAGAACTAAGTTTGCGTTTGGTAAATTTTCCCAGACTTATTAATTATTAACAATGAAATGATTATTTATAGAGTAAATTACGAAAAGTAGCCAGCTAAGATATTTTGCAAGTTAATTTGTCTGGTGGCATTTAATTTTGAGTGTTTTATACGCTGAGGCAAGTGAAAAATGATGAGAAAATGTAGCTTGAGTATATTTGGGTAACTTGAGACAGTTTTTTCTTTTATGAATTTTAATTTTCTGTGGAAGAGTTGATTTAAAAAAATTGATACTTAGTTACAATCTTAGGGCTGTACATTTTTTTTAGATTACACCAAGTATAGGCATTTTTGGAGAAGTCTTGTGTGTCCTTTAAACCTTTGGATAAATGTGTGCTATAGACACAAATAACAACTAATGAGCTTATTGGCTTTTGCTAGATCTAAAACAAAACCCTGATATTTAATGAACTATATGCTGCAATTGGATAGTATACTGTGTTTTATTGTGTGAAATTTCAAACATGTTTAGAAGAGAGGATAGTTTAAACGCACATGTACCCATTGACTAACAACAACTCTTCACTCCCTCCTTTTCCTCCCATGGATTATTTTGAACAAAATCATTGGTATTTCATTCACTTTAGACTCTGTCTCTAGGAAATAATGACTCTTTAAAAAACAAACAAACATATATATGTACTTTAAAATTTTAACTATATATATGTTATACTACCATTATCACAGAGTGGTGCTTCTTGAATGCTGTTGATTATTTCATAGCTTGGATCTCCAACTTTGTAGTAATGGTCTTATATATTTCTCATAGGCAGGGTTCTCCTGTTTATAGAAAGAAATGCATTATTAAGACAGGATATTTCTGCCAGAATTAATAACTTAATTTCAAATCAAGTTTTAAGTTTCAAAATTAACACTACGTAAGATTCTTAATTTTAAAAATTATTTTTAAAATTCATTTTATGTGAACATATGGAGAAACATTTTTTCCAAAGGGCATCCTTCGTTCTCTCAAACAGATTTTAAATTGTGGATGCAGGTGGCCAATTAAAAAACACAGTTATCATTTGCTTCTGGAATTTAATACAAATAAAAAGCTTGACTCTTTGAGGCTCTTTGAAATTGAACATTAACCATAAACCAAGGAATGAGATGGTGGAATCAGGTAAGTAATACTCTCTGTCAGAATAGGTTCTCGCTATTTCTTTCTTTTTTAAAAAAAATATTTTATTTTTTAGAGATTGGAAGCAGGGAAAGAGTGGGAGAGGAACCTCTAAATGAGAAACATCAATTAGTTGCCTCTTGTATGCACTCTGACTGGGGACTGAACCCACACACCAGGCATGGGCCCCGACCAGGAATTGAACCTGTGAGCTTGTGGTTTGCGAATGGTGCCCAGCTACACCCATCAAGATTCCCCACTACTTTCTAATGTAATGTCTTGATTCATTCTGTCACAGCCCTATTCTCATCTTTTGTAATGTTTACTTGTTTGTTTTTTTGCCTGTGTAGGCTAAAACTCCTTGAAGACAGTGTCTATACTCTTGCTCTCCACTGTATCTTTAGTACCTAGAATAGTTTCTGGCACATAGTACGTGTTCAATAAATATGTTGAATGAGTGAATGAATCAGTAGATGTGTTTTAAGGCATCTAGCAACTACATGGACAGACTTTTACAATAGGATAATTGTGGGGGGGGGGTATGATTCTTGTTTTGAAATTATCCTCAGTGTTTTCTCCACTACATGCTTATATATGAATTCATGTCAGGAGGGCCAACAGCCTTTTGCTATTCACTTTGGAAAAACTAGCATGAAATAGCATCCAGATAGGAAAAAAGCCAAAAAACTAGACACATGGCTCAACCAAACCATGGGAGAGTGCATCATCTAGCTTCAGGATAGAGCTCAACACCTCCCCAGACAGAAGAGACTGGCTCAGGATTATGAGAAATGTAACTTAGCAAAGTACCTTTCTTTTGGTAGAACATGTTAGTAAAGTATATTTCCATTTGTACTTTTGTGTCTACAAGGCATGTTTTAACATAGCTGTTTTATTTGAAATACCTATAGCATACCTCTTTCTACAAGTACAAATGAAAAATATCTTTTACTGCTGTTTTAAGATTATCTACATCAGATTAAAAAAATACGCTTTAAAAATGCCATGTTGCTGGTTTCTAGAAGAGCCAGAAATGTAGATCATGTGGTTATATATTAGCAGTCAAGTGAGAATCGTTGTAACTAATTGGAAACAGTTCTTCAAGGTCACATTGCTATACCTGTCACCTTTTTAGCAAGGTAATGGAAGCTATAGTGGCAAGGTCTGTAGTTTTGTGTACGTAGCAGGTTCCGTCATCTCACTGTGTATATCATGAAACTATGTTCATTTATTCCATAAATTCCAAGTGTCTACTCTGTGATAGATCCTGGAGTTAGGAAGATGAAGACTCCATTGTGTTCACAGTGAAGTGGCAGGCAACAAAGAAAAGGGAAAAGTGAATGGGATGAAGTGCATCAACTTTTTACCAAGTCTGTTGACGCTGTGGATCAGTCAGTCATGCCCCTCATTTAGATATAAGCCTATCCTCATATTGTGCCCAGCTTGAATTCTTTTAAAATAAATATTAGAAACAGTAAAAAACCAAGAAAGTCCCCTGAGTGCTTTAGTGAAGATGAGTCAGGAAAACTGGCATGTCTCCTTGTGTTGCTAGTAAAACAGGTTTGAGCTACGTTATGTCAGCATTTCCTGACAGGTGTCACAGCAAGGCAGGTTTTTCTCTGAAGCACCAAAGGGCATTTTTATCTTTAGACCACAGGAACTAGTCTGGAGTGGACTGAGTGGGAGGACCGCTGCCATTTTATACCAGGATTTAAATATTAGAGAGTAAAGAGATCTAAGCATTAGAAAAAGTGAAACACTAGTGTTAGCTTAACTGTATCAAGGAGTAAATGTATCATGCCTTCTTAAATAGCTGTTTCTAGTTTCTTATTGAGTTAAAAGGATGCCTTCCTAGAAGTCAGGAATGACCAAAATGGATTGGCCTTCTATCTAACAACCATCTTGGGGGTAACTGGTTTTGTTATAATTTTAGATGATCCTGTTAAATTAAGCTATGAGATATGACAGAATGTAAAATGTTAAGAGCAAGTCTTAACACTGGTAAGTATGAATGAAAGCCTGAGAGATGCCATTTTGATTAGGTGTTAAGGCATGTTTTCTGAAATTTCATCTAAGAGTCAAAAGTAAGCATCACCATCTGAATAACATATTTGCATGACAGAACTTAAAAATAATCTGTTGTGTCCCTATAGACTATCTCTGCTTTTATTGAATCTGTATCAAAATTCACTATTAAACATGGGTCCCTGAAATCTGAAATATAAGGTTTGTTATTTCACTCCAGTTACTGTATTTGTTGACATTCATAACTTTTCCCAGTGAGGCTCAGAGCAGAGTCTGGGACCCTGGCCCTGACTGTCAGGATTTTAGGAGTGCTCCCCTCTTCTGTTAACGACTTAAGAGTTCTGGTGTTCTCTCCTAGGACTGCTGGGGAGCTTTACTCCATCCATAATGCTTGATTATCATTTGTGTGACTTTCCTGGGCTACTGATGGCACCTTAAAGTGAAAAGGAAGGAGGCATCTCTAGCAGGCAGGCAGGTCTGAGAGAGACACCCCCCTCATCCCAGTTCATCTAAGCTTCCTGTCACCTCTGAACACCCTTCTTTTATCAACACAGAACTGAGAGTTAAGAGGCTGAAAAATCTTATTTTTGTTACTTAAAAGCCAGTTTGCCATTATGTATGTATGTCCTTGGGTATGTCAAGCCATGATTTAAAGCTTGGGTCTTCCTCCTAATTCCCTTTATCAAATTCTGAGCAGTGCAATTTGCTGATTACAGCCCAGACTCAAGAGTTCTTGCCAGGCCACATCTCCCTCCTGGTTTCTTTTATGTATCCTCAAAATATTTTAAACAGACATGCTATCCCAAATGATTTCTAACCTAGTGAGAATCAATTAAAACGGGAAAACATGGGAGGTGTGGTCACTGCTTGTTCTCTGCTCTCTTACATAATTTATAATGTGTTCTACTCAACTACCTGAGTATTGGTTGGTGACTTCTGAGCCCAATGGAACAGACGTTCATAGACATTTCCATCATAACAGCCAAGTGCTGAATTTAAACACTGATCTGTGAAGTCGAAAGCATCAGTTAACGAGATGGCATCCTTCCTGAGGGAAAAAAACACAAGAGTGTGTGAGTATTTTAGACTGCTCTTCCGAATCTCATTAATCTGGGATGGTGAATAATCGCACTTAATTAGAGATTACATCATTATTTACTTTTGAACATTCAGTTTTAATTTTTTTTCGAATTTTTATTTTTGAGCGGTTTATGTGCAGCATAAAGAATCAAGCCCTGGCTGGTAGCACAGTGGTTAAGGCGCCGGCCTGCGAACCCAAAGGTCGCAGGTTCGATTCCCCAGCCAGGGCACATAACCAGGTTTCAAGCCAGGTCTCCAGTCAGGTCCATAGCTGGAGGCAGGTGAAAGGCAACCATACATTGATGTCTCTCTCCCTCTCTGCCTCTCTCCCTTCCCCTCTTTCTAAAAATAATGAAATAAAATCTTAAAAAAAAAAAAAAAATCAAGTAGTTCTTTAAGGCTTGTTATTCAAAATCAGCATCTTCTTGTCTCTTTGTCTCTTAACCCCCCATCTCCAGAGGCAATCGGTTTCGGTCTTCAAACGGATATTTTCATTTTTACCTGAATGTCTCTAAATACCTTGTTTGTATTTCTACTTCTTGTTTGTTCACTTTTAGATATTAGATATTGACGCTTCATTACAAAAGATGAGGATTTATTTTTTAGCACCATTCTCATCCCAATCTATTATCCCCCAACCCCAACCTATGCCTCCTCCCCTTCACCTTCCTGCCTCCCTGTTTCAGTCAGGCTAATATTCATTGCTATGATCAGTGCTAATATTCAGTCAATTACTGTGACTCTGTATCCTGGTTACAGCTGAGCCAGGTCCCCACCACATCTCTCCTGTTACAGTGACCTACCTTCAGGCCCTCTGTTCCCTCTCCACCACTACTGTCGTTAATTCCTAGTGATTTTACTGTCTATGTGGATGTTCCTCCGAAACCAGCGTCTCAGTTCCTCAGATCTGCTGCTCTAGTGACCTTGTTCTACAGCCTTCTGTGTCACTGTTTGCTGAGATCATACACCAGGTCTCATCATCAACATCTGCACTTATTGATAAATCTCAGCCATGTTCCTTTCCCTGCCTCCTGTCTTTTTAGTTACTCCCTCTTGTATTCTGACTTCTGTATTCTCTTTTTTCCTTTTAAGCAAGATAATGTGTTTTCCTTTAACCTATTGAATGAAATATTTTAAAAAATGTTCACATGCTTTCCTTCCTTTATTAACATAGGATGTAAAACAGTAATGTGATTATTTGTTTATACTCTTCCCTAACTCTTGTTTCACAAAGCATTGGAGGTGACTGGGATTCTGTATCCATTTTAATCTGTTCTGGGTGATCCTTTATCATCATTATGAGGTGATTTCATACAGAGCTGTATATAATTCTTGGACCCTTCTGGTATCTATCACCTATGTAATAATGTTCTCATCCCTCTTGTGGTCTCTCTTTCCTCCTTATCTGGCTGAAATTTCATGGTTTGTATGTTCACTCCTTCAAAAATATGTTCAACAATTTCTCGTGCTTTGTCATACTTGTTTGGCAAAACCCCATCCCTCATTATCTTTAATTTTCTGCTGACTTTATGCTACCACCTTTGTAGCTATGGCTACAGTACCCCAGTACTGACTGGGGTAACCGATGCTCAAGCAAACCTTTATTGTTGCCTCTTAGATTGCTCTAATTTATTTACTTTTTTATTCTTAGATGGTTATTTCACACTTTCTGTCTGATCCTCAATCTAAACTCCCCACCTCTCCATCTCTTACGTAAATTACTTTGCTTCCTATTCCACTGATAAAATAGAAGTGGTAAGAGCATTTCCACAAGTTCCCACCCATTCATTTATACATACAATGCCTTTTCTCTTAGCTCAGACCAATTGCCCAGGCACTCACCTCAGGCCAGTCCTTCCTCGTCTACAAAAGAACAATGTTCCAGAAATTCTGCTTTTCCCTTACAACATCAAAATCCTGCTCTCTGCTGAATCATTTCAGTCAGGATGCAAACATACTATCATTTCTCACATCTTAAAAATAAGCTTTTTTTTTGTTTTAAAAGATTTTATCTATTTATTTTTAGAGAGAGGGGAAGGGAGGAAGAGAGGGAGAGAAACATCAATGTGTGGTTGCCTTTCACCTGCCTCCAACCATGGACCTGGCTGGAGACCTGGCTTGCAACCTGGTTATGTGCCCTGACTGGGAATCAAACCAGCAACCTTTGTGTTTGCAGGCCGGTGACTATCCACTAAGCCACCAGCCAGGGCCATTAAAAATAAGCTTTTGATTCTGTCTCCATTATCTACCCCATTTCTTGGCCCCCTTTATGACACTCCTTGTAAATATCACTCATACTTGCTCTTTCCACTTCTGGTTTCTTGAACTAGATCCACTCAGGTTTTCACTCCCACCACCCCACTGAATGCTTCTTGTCAGGGTCACCCTGTTATCATCTTTGGAGGAGCCCAAGACTCAGTACTTGGACTTCACTTCATATACTCCTTGTGATCTCATCCTTCTCATGGCTTTAAATACTAGCCATATGCCAGTGACTTCCATATTTCTCCAGTCTTACCTCCTTACTAACATCTTGCTTGCTTTCTAACAGGCTCTTTAATGTTTTAAAACCAACTCCTGATCTTCTAGACCTTCTGCTGTTCAACATGCCCAGACTTGGCCCTGCTGGTCTTTCCCGTTTAATGAACACTCTGTCCTGAAAACCTGAACTCTGCTCTGTTTGTTATAGCCCGTATCTAATTTGTCAGCAAATCCCATTTACCTTCAAAATATTTCCCAACTTTAACTACTTCCCACCACCTCCAGTGCCATAACCCTGGTCCTGCTTTCATCTCTCTCCTGGATTATTACAGCAGCCTCCTAACTAGTCTCCCTGCTTTTCCTCTCATTTCTTGTCCCCGTCAATTCTTAATGTGGCAACTTTAGAAATACGAGTATGTACATATATTTCAGATTTCTTCAGACTGTGTCTGTCCTAGATGCAAAGCCCTCCTGTTCTCACACAAAGTAAAAGCCAAAGTCTTAAGTCTTTGCAATGATCCACACCCTCTCTCTTGCCCCTTAACTTTCTGACCTCTGCTCCCATTCTCCACCTCAGTCACCCCCTTCCAGCCTCTGTGGCCTCTGGATGGATGTGCCAAGCACACTCTGGCCTCTGACATTTGTACTTATTTTTTGCTTGGAATGCCCTTTTCCCAGCCAGCCACATGGCTCTTCTCACCTGCCCCTCTTCAGATGTTTCTCAAATGTCACCCTACCTTGGTGGCCTTTCTTGACCTATTTAAATTACAGTCACCTTCCATTTCACTTCCAGTGTTCCTTATCCTCTTTTCCTGCTATCCTTTCCTTCATATCATAGGTCGCTATTTTACACTGTATATTTTGACTTATATTTTGTGTCTGTGTTTGTCTCTTCTAGGCTATAAGCATTTGTGCCCCTTTCAATTTGAAACTCATATCCTTCATTTAAGGAGTGTTTTGAACTATTTTTTTAATGATCTGCTCCCTTTTGTTTTCTCTGTCTTCTCTCTAGACCTGTTTTTCAGATGATGGGCAGTTTGGATCAGTCCTTTCACTTTTTTTTTTCCTCTCCTATTTTTGGCTTTTTGCTATTTTGAGATTTCTGCAATTTTATCTTTCAATCCCTTCAGTTGTGTTTTTCATTGTCACTCTCATTTGTTATTTTCATAAAGCTTTTCTTTTTTTCTATTTCTTGTTAAGAAATAAAATTTTTATTTTGTGGTTCCAATATCTTTTCCTAAGTCTTTAAAGCTATTATTAATTTTTTAAAAGTTTTATTGTTGTTGTATTACATCCATCCCCTTTTTGCTCCCCTCTGTCCCCCTCCCCACCCACCCATTCCCCCCAAAGTCATTCCCACCTGTTGTCCATGTCCATGGTTCCTTTATACTAGGTTCTTGTCTGTGCTGCTCTCCTTCCTTGCCTCTGCCTCCCCCCTAAATGTTTCTTTTTAAAAAATATTTTTTTTAAATCCCTGAAGATTCTTTTGTGTCTCAAGTTGCCTCATTCTTGCTTTGGTCTCTTTTAGTTGGGAGCTTTCCTCAGGTGTCCAAGCATAAGTAAGAATGGGGTGTTAACTAGCTGATTAGCAGTCTGGGTGTGCTTGTCAGTGTGAGGTGACTGTGGGGTGAATGAGGTGGACGTTAGGTTACCCTGGTGTCAGTGTCTTTAGCTGTCTCTCCTTTGGATTGGTCAGATTCTCCAAGAAGGATCATGTTACCTACCATCTTCCTGCTGGGAACTAGCCTGGCAGCCAGGTTTCTGGGAACCATGGGAAAAACAGTCTGGGGGAGGGGGTCATCAACATTGGGCCTATAAACATTTACTGAAGCTCCTGTTTTCTGTTGGGTAGCCTCGTCCTCAGCTGTGTCTGATGCCCCTAGTTCCCAGACCCTCTTTTACCTGTCTACCAGGGCAGGGTCAAAGAAAGTCTTAAAACTACCCACAGAGGAGGATAACTGGGGGCTCAGCCTTTTCTGAAGTAAATGTTCAGTCACTTTTACCCCCATTGCCAGAGGTGCACAGTTCTGTTGGTTCTCAGGCTTCTTTGCTGTAACTTGGTTGCTTTTCTCCCTTCTGAGGATAAATGATTCACTTTTCTCAGGTCTGTTAAGTCACTGCTCATCTGCTACCAACTTTCATGTTTCTTCTCCCGTTCTATTTCTCTTTGTGGGTTTATGCATTTGTAAAAATCTTAACTCATTTGCTGATGTTTTAGTGAGGTTTCATGAGGGAACAAAGTAAATGCATATTTTCAGTGTACTATCTTTCCCTGGAAGGCGTCTCAGGTTTTATGATCATGTAAACAACTAAAAACTATTTAAGTCAGCTCTAGCTGAAGTGGCTCAGTGGATTGTGTGCCGGCCTGTAAACCGAAAGGTTGCCAGTTCGATTCCCAGTCAGGGTGCATGGCTGGGTTTCTGGCCAGGTACCCAGGTTAGGGACATGCAAGAGGTAACCAATCAGTGTTACTTTCAAGTATTGGTGCTTCTCTCCCTCTCTTTCTCCCTCCCTTCCACTCTCTTGCTTTCTCTAAAACTACATAAATAAAATATTTTAAAAAACCTATTTGGGTCAGTTAATTACCATTACACAGTGAATTGATTCTTAGTGTCACTTGCTATTGTGCTACCCTTCATTTGTCACCTCAGAAATCAGAGGGTGATACTGAATAATCAAGGCAGGAAACTGTGACATGGAACTGTTAAAAGCATGGAATCTGTTACATGCCTAATTACCCTGCAGTAGTAGGAAGGTTACTTAGGAACCATAATGTGAGTAAATCAATGTGTGGGTTTGATGCCAGCATAACTTGTCTGTTTGCATCAGTGCTGTCTGTCTTGTCTTGGACTGTAAATTACTAGAGCCCAGTCAAGCACTTAGAAATGCTGCTGCAGATAAAAACCATGCTTCTGAAGTGTTAAGGTGATCTTTCCTTTGTGTTTCAGCTTCACTGCCAGTCAGGGCTAGAACATTACTGTCTTCCTGTGCTTTTAAGTTAGATACATTTGGGCTTAAATGGTGCAATACTCAATTATACTTTAATATATTAATGGCTTTTTTCACTGGATTCTCAACTATATTAGGAAAAGTTTAATACCTGGGGCATAATTGTATCAAAGATATTTTTAATGGTTCAATCAAACATTCACCAACTACCAGCTATCCATGAGGTGTTTATGTGGAGTCATGAATGGTATGCAACATGCTGCATACTGTTAGAAATAAAATAATTTGGTCTGATTTTATTTTATTTTATTTTTTATAATATCCCAATTCTTTTTTTTAAGATTTTATTAATTATTTTTTTAGAGAGTGGGGAAGGCAGAGAGGGAGAGAGACATCAATGTATGGTTGCCTTTCACCTTCCTCTAGGTGCGGACCTGGCTGGAGACCTGGCTTGCAACCTGGTTATGTGCCCTGGCTGGGAATCAAACCAGCGACCTTTGGGTTTGCAGGCCTGCACCTTATCTACTATGCCACCAGTCAGGGCCTATTTTTTTATTTTTAACATTCACCATGAATATATTATTTTTAAGTTTCAAAAATCTTCTGGCCCTGGCTGGTGTGGCTCAGTGGATTGAGCACCAGCCTGCAAAGAAAAAAAAAACCTTCTAAAAATTCTCTTAGTTTTTTTGATAATATAAATTCTTTAAGGTTTTTTGGGGAAAGTCACATACACAAGCAATACCCCTCTTTTCCCCAATTCAACAGGCATCATATTTTCTCAAAAATGGTTGTGTTCTCAAGTTCATTTTTCATGTTATGGACAATGGTGGCTAATTTCTATTGTTTTAATTTGTTTCTTCCAGTACCCTGGTTAGGTTGGAGTTTTGGCTTTGATATATTAAATCATTGCATTAGTATGTCATGGCCCTAAACTGCACTGCATTAATGTTGCATTTAAAAGCTATTTGTGTTTTTGTGTTACAAATCAGTATATGAATTAAAAAAAATTTTTTTCATCTTGAAGCTAAGGGAGGAGAAAAGTAAGTTTAGTCAAGTTAGTAAGAGTTTGCTTAATCACACTGAACAAGACAAGGTTATATTTAAAATAGACAATAGCCCAAACTTAACCTTAACCTTAACTACAGCTTAAGAGCGAGGACTCTGGGGTTAGGCTTCTGGTTGTACCTGGCTCCTCCTCTGGCTAATTGTGTGACCTTGGGTAAAGTACTCATCTCTACTAAGCCTGGATTTCCTCTCCAGCAAAATGGGGAGATTAATAGTATCCACTTCGAAAGGCTATAAGGATTTAGTGAGGTGATATATGTGAAAGCTTTTGGCAAAGTGCCTGGCATTTATAAGTGCTCCTTAAATATTAGCTATGTTTAGGACTTGTTATTATTAATACATATTATTCATATGTAATAGGCTTTATTTCATTCTTATTCCTTAGCTACTATTCCTATTTCTTGACAGTATTGAAGAAGATTCAATTGAGATAGCTAGATAAGTTATCCTTAGTCATTTTTATTTGTTATTTCCATTTTAAAAAATTCATAATGCTTTATGTTGGTGTAATAATGCTCAGGCATAAACCTCTCCAGGGCTATTGCTGCTTTTGTAAGACCCCATTTAGCAGCATTTTGGAGCTGAAAGTTTTGGAGTTTGAAATGAACAAAGGGTCCTGGGTTATTTTCTGAAGACTATTATGGTTTGGGGGCCAGCTACTCACCGGATGAGGAGGAGCAGGTCCAGGTAGGCTGTTCTCACCACATCCACTTGGGCCCCAGACAGGAACCCGTCATGGAGAAAGTCGCCTGCATTAGACAGGATGCCGTGCAAAGCAAAGAGATCACAAAGGCGTTTGAGTGCCTGCTGAATGGCTGGCTCATTGTCTAGCTTATCCAGAGCTTCCGTAAAACTCTTCACAGTGACATAGTAGCAGTGTGCCTACAAAGACACAAAGATGCATTAGCCTCTCAAGTTCTGGTTTCTGACTCCAGAAGTCATCCTGGAACCCGGCATGGCAGCTGGAATGAGCCTGCTGTGGCCATGTGTCTCCCAGCAGGCTGACAAGCAACTGCCTATTCTCCTAGCTCACTATGGGTCTTACCCCTCCTTCCTCCTCCCCACAGCCCTTTGATAATGTGTGGGGTGCACATGTGCACATTGGGGGATGATGGGCTCTGTAACTTGTCCTTCAGTTTTCTCATTTTGCTATGGGCAATTTCAGGTAGGTTTAAAAGTAGAAGGAATACAGAGAATTGGAGGGTGGCCTGGGGATAGAGGAGGACAGCACCACTTTTCTCAAGAAGACAGCTGTTTGTTGTCTGTCATGGTTAATCCAGTAGGGTGTGTGTGCACACATGCATGCATGCCTGTGCCTTGCGTGAGAAAGGAGGGGTTCTAGATGGACACGAAGTGTATCTCAGCTGGAGAATAAACCCCTTGAGATAGCAGTGCTGTTATTTGGCCCATATGCAATAGCCTGGCTCTATTAGTAGTTAAACTAACAAGCTGGTAAATGGCCACTGATCTCAACCAGGTGAAAGCCCCCTCTGCCAGCCAGGCTCCTTCCCTGGGACCCTCTCCTCCAGCAACTAAAGCATTAATGCTGCTCCAGCCAGGAGGCTCTCAGGACTCGGCTTCCTTTAGGCCTGAAATCCTTTCTTTTTTAAAAGATTTTATTTATTATTCCCAGAGAGAGAGGAAGGGAGAGAGGGAGAGAAACATCAATCTATGGTTGCCTTTCACCTGCCTCCAGCTACGGACCTGGCTGGAGACCTGGCTTGCAACCCGGTTATGTGCCCTGGCTGGGGAATCGAACCAGTGACCTTTGGGTTCGTAGGCTGGTGCCTTATCCACTGTGCTACCAGCCAGGGTTTCTGAAACCCTTTCTGATTGGTTGGTGCCCCTACCCTACTCTCGCAAGACAAATGGTCGGATTGTTGGGACCCACATGGGAAAACATCGAGGCTTGGAGCCACGAGCAGAGCAGATCAAGGAAATGAAGCCTATAAGACCTGACTAGAAAACTGAAAGCTGGGTGCGTAAGTGCCTCAGTGCTACAGCCAGTGGGCCCTGGTGGGAATCCGGCTGTGAGAAAAAACTTCAGCTCCTTTGAAGCCTGCCCTGTTCTTTTACCTTGCTTAATCGTTCCATTGTAACAGCAGCAGGGGTTTTTAAAATTTGAATGCACATCCTGAACCTGAGGGAGATCTCAGTGCTCCTTTACTTGGTATTCCTGAATAATATCTATTTTCCTGTTATTAGCATTGATTGACAAGCCTTACATTCATGCTATATGCTCTTAAGTTTACTGCATTCAATAAAAGATCTTGGGGAAGGGCAGCCAAGGCATTTGTCTCTCAAGACGCTTGCGAGCCTTCTCCCCGCTAGCACAAGCTGCCTGGGAAGTATTTATTTCACCTGAGACACCAGGGGATTTCTGTGGGTTGGGGGTCCCCAAATTGGATGTATGAGTTCCATGGGGGGAGAGCATATAAAACAGGCCTCAAATGTTTATGTGCCTATGGATTACCTGGGGATCTTGTCAAACGGCAAACTCCAGGATAGGGAATGCATGTATTCTAACAAGTTCGTACCGCTGGTAGTGACTTCTAGCAGCAGGTTTAGAGTGGCATGAGGGGTCAAAGGTGTTTACCCAAGGGGATAAGGACTGGGTCATTCCAGACTGAGGGAACTACTTCATGTGCAAAGGGTATTACTTTCAGGAGGCTGCAAGCAATTTAATGAGACTGAAGCACTGACATGTAATGTGATGAGAGGCCCAAGGCAATAAAGGGCTGTGAATGACAGGTTGGGATTTTATTCTGTGGGGGTCAGGTAGCCACCAATCATTAACAGGCCAGAGATGCTATCAGGTCTTCCACTTCGAAAGAACTTGCCTTTTCCAAAGGCTTCACATAGATGCTAACAATGCCCATTTGCCACCTAGCCCTGTGTTCACAGCCATGCTGGGTTTGCAGCATTTGGATGTGGAAGAGGAGCAGATGTGCTCTGCTGCCCAACAGCCTTTGCTGCTCAAACTGGACCCAGTTTGGCAGAACTGGAGACTCTCACTTTTTTAACGTGGGTGTCATTTCCCTGTTCTAACCTGAGTGCCTCTATTCTTAAATTCTTAGGGCCTCAGGCTGAGGAATGGAGGGATGAAGAGCTGCCTGAGGGCCCAGACCTCTACCCTGGAAAGCAGGATGCAGACCAGAGAGAGGAGGTTGCTTCTGCACTTCGATGAAGACTGAGTTAAAACCTTGAACACAATGAATTTTCTATACTTTGGTGTGTGTTGATTTAAATCCTATCTCCTAGCCCTGGCTGGTGGGACAGGAGATAAGGTGCTGGCCTGCAAACCCAAAGGTCACTGGTTCGATTCCCTAGCCAGGGCACATAACCAGGTTGCAAGCCAGGTCTCCAGCCAGGTCTGTAGCTGGAGGCAGGTGAAAGGCAACCATGCATTTATGTCTCTCTGCCTCTCTCCCTTCCCCTCTCTCTAAAACTAATAAATATTTTAAATAAATTAAAATAAATAAAATCTTATCTCTGGACTAATTTGGGGGTGAGATGGATGTATAACATTTGTACACTAACTAGGAACTACTCTAAGTTTTACACGCATTAACTCAGCTTGTATAATAATCTTACAAGGTAGGTACTGTTATCAGCTCTGTTATGCAAATGAGGAGACTGAAGCAGGGAGAGAGATGTTCCTTGCCCAAGGTCACATGGTTGGTCAATGGTAGCAATGAGATCCAAACCAGGGTAGTCACCTCCCAGTTAAGAATCTGTACTCTTTTATTTAAAAAATTATTTTCCAATCACAGTTGCCATGCAATGTTATATTAGTTTCCAGCATACAACAGTGATTAGACATTTATATACCTTATGAAATGATCACCTCAATAAGTCTAGTTCCCACTGAACATCACACATCGTTATTACGGTATTCCTGACTACATTCCCTATGCCCGGCTTTACATCTGTGTAGTCTGTGCTCTTAACTGTTGCCCTGTGTTGCCAAAACCACTGGAGATAGGCTGGATTACAATGAGTGCTGCCTTTGTTCCAGGGGGGCTCCTAGCGACTAACCCCTCTCCTGCTGGGGCTGAGATGATAGGATCACAGCCCATCAGAGCCTAAAAGGGCTCTTCCATGACCCCTTGCAGACAAAAGTGAAAGGCCAGAGAGGGAAGGGCTGCCTGAGGCCATACAGCTCCAGACCTCAAGCTAGGGCTCTCTGCTCATTCTAGTCTGCCCCTCTGCCACTTCTCCTTGCCCCTCCGTGTTGCTGTCCCTCTCTCCTTGCACATTTATGGTTTCCAGATGGGACCTGGTTGGGTGCTTGAGGTTCCTGTAGAGTAGATGGCCTCCCAAAACACAAAGCCCAGAAAGTGCAGATTTCCCTGTCCATTGTGACTTTGGAGACTTTGGGCATCACCTGCCTAAGAAGTCCAGGGACTTGCTCTTTGCCCCCCAGAGCAGGTGGTTTCCCTCCCTCACTAATGCACAGTGGCTCCCTGAGGGCATGGCTTACAGCCCTGGGGGAGGGAAGGGGAAACATTTTAACTTAGCCTTTTCCTGCCTCTGGGACTATTCTGTATTCTGTATCCTCATCCTTAAAACAAAGATTATGCCACTGTCCCTCCCCAGGTTGTGTGTATTCAATGAGGTGATCCATTTGAAGGTAGGATGTAGTTTTGGAATATGGATGACAAATGGGCAGCTGTGGTTCCTTTCTAGGCAATCTGGTGATTACATCATCAGTCTTGGCTCACCCTCCTTTCAGCACAGCAGGACATTCAGCACAGCAGGGAGTGCCCCTTCAGTGGACCAAGCAGAACCCAGGTTGGCAGTTAACCTGCACCTGTCAATGTGATGGAAGTGGCAGGGCACTAGGTGGCGCTCATGGTCAGCCTGCCTGGCCAGCGGGGCCACATGATGATGGCCACTGCCAACTCCTTCAGGGCTCTCCTGTTTTAAAGCTGCCGTTTTGGGGGCCTATTATTGAAATGATCTCCTTGGTTTTCCAGCTGCTTAAGCTAAAGTGCAGAAGTCATTTTTATTTTCTTTTATCCCCTTAACATCTCTGCATCTACCCACTTCTCCATGCCCTGCGACAAGTTCATGGGCAAGACCACTCTCAGCCCTCATCCAGACTGTGACTACCTTCTCCTAACTGGCCTCTAGCCTTTAGTCCATTCCTCCCCCTGCAGGCTGAATGATCCTCCTAGAAGGAAACTGATGGGTTCACTCCCCTCCCACATACAAACTCCCCTAAGTCTTCCTATCACCATTAAAACAAAACCCAAACTTCTCAAAAGTGGGGAAGAAGGTCCCAGGTCTTACCTTTCTTTCCTCATCCCTCCTTCCTTCCTCTCCATTTCAGTCTTCTTCCTTTAGCTCCTCCTCGGGAGAGTTTACATTGCTCCTGGGTATCACAACTCTTCTTGCCTCCTCCTTTTGCTCCTGCTTCCCTTGGCCCAGAAACCTTTCTCGCCAAAGCTGCAGCCTCCACCCTTTGTCTCGCTGATTTCAGCTCACCCTTGAAGTCTTGGCCTATATGCCTCCTCTGGGAAGCCTGTCTGAACTCTGCAGGGTGGCAGGGTGGGTAGATGCTCCTGACCTGGATCCTGTGTCAGCCTGCACTTCCCTATCACAGCGCCTCCTTCATTGCTGCAGCCACTGAGCACCCGTGAGCCCTCAGGGGCCAGCCCAGTGCCTAGTGTTCAGTGTGGGCTCAGATACCTGCTGAATGATGTGTACACATGACACACAGTGGGAACTGAATCAGACCTGTAAGGATTGCCAGTGTGACTAACAAGGAGACTTAACCTGCATTTCTATCTGGGAGGAAATATTTGAACAACCTGAAGCAAATCCAATAGCACTGCCTCATTGCATTTTTCCCTAAGAGCTGCCAGCAAGATTGCTTTGGAGTTAAATCCTTTAATTAAAATACCTTGGACTCAAGTCTTGGAAGTGAAATGAGGCCAGCGGCTGAGCAGGGTTAGAGAATAAAGGCAGAGCTCAGATTTCCCGAGCAGGTCAGTTTGCTGTGGGGGGAAAACGGGTCCCTTTCAGCTTTAGCTGGTGGGGAGCTCACCTTAGCAGCCTGGAGGTGTATGACTGTGGTCTGGTTCCATGCCTGGTGCTTGTCAACCCCAGATTGCTGCAAAGTCTGTAAGTGGTGCACCGAGTCCTTTATGAGCCTGAAGGCCAAAGAATAAAAGTTCAGCTTCTTGACTGAGTGGGAAGGAGACTGATGGCATTTGGTCCCTCAGAAGTAGAAATAGTTCCCATTTATTAACCACTTGTGTGTTACCAAAGCTAAATGCCTGATACACATTATCTCTTTAACTCTTTTCAGGGCAGTGGGGAACTCTGTGCCTAGGGGAGGTTAACTCACGGGTGCAGGGTCTCATAGCTAGTAAGAAATGGGCCTTGTTCATAACCCCTGAGCTGCAGAACCTCAGGCTCTAGGTCAAGCTCTGCCTGCTTTCTGATGCGACTCCATCCAGTGTGTTCAGGCCATTCTGTTGACTGACTTCCTGGGGCTCAGCAAGGAGAAAGGTTTTTCTCTCAAGACTGAGACCTGTCAGTCACCATGCCTGCTTGAAGTTCAACCAGATGGACCTTAAAATAAAAAAAAACTAACTCTTGTCTTCCAAACCACTAAGTTGGTCATTTACCACTTACTTAACCTTTACTCTTTTATTTTCTGTTCCCTGCCCCATCTACTCATGTGCCTTGCGGGCAAAGCAAACTGTCTGGTAAGCAGTATTTATCTTACTTTTTTCAGGAACTAGGTAAGCAAATATCACATTGAGTTCTAAACAAAAAGAAACATAAAGGTACTTAATTACCTTTAGTTACCTTGAACTCTTTTATTTTGCCCTCCCCACCTCCTCCTACTAAATAAAATGATAGCTCTGTGACGCCTGAGATTTTTATCAGACTGGTTTATTGTTAGGTCTTTAGTGCCAAGAATAGTGCCTGAACATGCTGTAGTCACTTCATGTTTGTGGAATAAATAATGTCACAAGTTGCTTGTGACCTTGAGGTAACTATTAACCATCCTGGGATCACAGGTTGGGATATAATGCCCCTTATTATATACTGAAAATATACTTCCAGGTAGTTTTTTGGTATTTAAATTGGGGAGGGATTCAGAAGTTTTCCCTTATAGGTAGTTAAAATCTCCATCTCTTCATGAAGGTGTCTGTGCCTGGCCAGTGCTCTCTTTATTCCCAGCTCCTGGTATGTTTGGACATTTCTAACATATAGTAGGTACCTAACAATATTTGTTGAGTGACAGGGTAAATGAGTCCTTGGTCTTATCCATGTTCCCTGGTGCCTATTAGACCCTGAAAATAAACTAATTCTATCCCTTGACATAATCATATTTTTATTAAAAGTTTTTTAAAAAGATTTTATTCATTATTTTTAGAGAGAGGGGTAGGAAGGGAGGAAAAAAGGGAGAGAAACATCAGTGTGTCATTGCCTTTCACCTGCCTCCAACCGGGGACCTGGCTTGCATCCCGGTATGTGCCTTGATTGGGAATTGAACTGGCAACCCTTGGGTTCGCAGGTAGGCGCTCAATCCACTGAGCCACACCAGCCAGGCATAATTATCTTTTTAAAAACTATTTCTAGCCCTGGCTGGTGGCTCAGTGGATTGGTGCTGGCCTGCAAACCCAAAGGTCACTGGTTCGATTCCCCAGCCAGGGCACATAACCAGGTTGCAAGCCAGGTCTCCAGCCAGGTCCATAGCTGGAGGCAGGTGAAAGGCAACCATACATTGATGCTTCTCTCCCTTTCTTCTTCCTTCCCTGCCCTTCTCTCAAAAAATAATGAATTAAAAAAAAAAAAAACAAAAAACAAAAAAACCCAAGCCCTGGCTGGTGGCACAGTGGATAAGGTGCAGGCCTGCGAACCCAAAGGTCGCTGGTTCAATTCCCAGCCAGGGCACATAACCAGGTTGCAAACCAGGTCTCCAGCCAGGTCTGTAGCTGGAGGCAGGTGAAAGGCAACCATACATTGATGTCTCTCTCCTTTTCCCTCTCTCTGAAAAATAATAAATAGAATCTTTAAAAGAAAACACCCAAAACTATTTCTAAATTATGAAATATTTTGAATATATGAGTATTGCTTCATTTACCTGTATTTACACATTTGTGGTATTTACATATGGGTATATTCTTTGTATTGCAAGTCAATTAAGAACCTAAAGATTTAAAAAATTCCTTGCACCGGCCAAAGAGGTGGTGATCTTTCTGTCAGCTTGACTAGGATGGGGAAGGGGTGGTAGTCCATGGCTGAGGAGGGTGACTTCCCCTTCTCTCTGTCCATGGTGGCAGGAGCTGAGAGGACTGAGGAAGCTGGGGAAGCGGGTGGGTTTTTTTTGGAAGAGTATCCATGAATCCCCACCCAAGCCCGAAGGCCCTAAGAGGAAGGAGCCTGTCCCCGGGTGAGATGACTGATTTCTTCGCTGGCTCACCTGACTGCCACGTGTGCCCACGCCCTGGTGTACAGCTCTGGGTGAAGGAAGTCAGCAGCCTTCTGGGCTGGGCACCTGACCAGGTCAGGTGCGGTCAGGTATGCAACAGACTGAGGGAGAGGCCTCTTCCGTGTGGAGCCTGGGGCCACCTGAGCCTGCAGGTAGATCTTTACCAAGAACCTAGCGGGTGGGGGTAGAGGCAGATGAGAGGTTGGGCAGCACTGTGGGATAGCCCAGCACAGCGCCCCTCTTTTCCAGAGACATGCACTCATCCCCTATGGCAGAACCAGGGCCAAATAATTCTTGCCCAGTCCCTCTTGATATTTACCTTTCACTCCAAAGTGTTCTATCCACCCTGCTATCCACCCCCCACCCCCGACCCCCAGCCTGCCTGTTAATGAGGCTCTCAGAGATGCATGGCCTGCGGCTGTAGTTTCAGAAGCAAATGCGGGCTGGAGCTGCAGAGCTGGGCAGACACTCAGATCCTGAACATAAACCCTTCTGATAATCTGAGTCAACAGAATCCTTTCTGTTGATTAGGATCTTGTGGTTTGGGGATTTGTGGTGAATTGTACAGTGACTGTGGAAATTAAATTTTTCTTAGCTGAATCAAGGATAGATGTAAGAATGCTAACGTGAGTGGGACAATTACAGGTGACTCTTAGCTGCTCTGTATGATAATCCAGTGGTTATAGGCTCTAGGTTTAGACAACCTTGATTCCCCTGCAGCTCCACTGAGACGTGGGTGTGTCCTTCTCTGGATGGGGATGATAATACTCACCTGAAAGTGCCTGGCCCAGTGCAGGGCACAGAATGTCTTAATACATGATATTGTACTCTTTTTGCATTTGAAAAAAAAAAAAAAAAACAAACCCTATAAATAAAATGTTATATAAGCATATTTGCCAGTAAACCCTTCTTGCTTGCCTATGAGGTTGGAGCCGCCTGTGTGCAGGCCCTTGGCTGAGCCTGGAGAAGAGTTGCTGGCCACAGATAAAGAAACACTTTCGGATTGTGGGTAATTATCCCAGGGGAGCAGGACAGTGTACACCAGGAGGGTCAGGGTGACACTGCTTGAGATGCAGTCGTCAGGGAGGACTCTGAGGGAGGGGTCGCATTAGCTGAGAGGGGGATGAGAAGGAGCCAGTAAACTGGAGGCAGAGGGTTTCAGGGGGAGGGAAGGGGTGCTAAGTGCCCATGGTGGGAAGCAGAAATGTGTGGCTGGCACAGTGAGCAGAGGCCAGGACAGAGAAGGAGGCAGGGGCCAGTCTGTAGGACCTTGGAGGTCACAGTCCTATGAACAGTGGGAAACCATTGAAGAATTTTAAGCAAGGGAAAGATGTGATTTTCTCTAAGCTTTGAAAGGATCCTTCTGGCTGCCTGCGGAGAAAGGACTGAAGTGGGTGGAAGAAGCATCAGTGAGGAGACGGATGCTGTTGTCCAGGTGACGGGGAAGAGGGTCTGGCTGGGAGCTGCGCTGAGTTGAGAGAAGTGGGTGGTTTGGAGACATATTTGGGAGCTGGATAGTCCCCAAATGGTGCTCCCCAGAGTCTGCTCCCTCTGTGGACATCAGATGGATACTTCGACCCAAGCCCAGCCCCCAGGCGCCAGGCAGAGGAGGCCTGGGCCAGCCTCAGCCTTACCTGGCCATCTGCAAGTAGAGCACGGTATTCTCACCCTCGTAGGTGCAGGAGGCTGTCACTCTGGTGACCAGTGATGGCAGGCCACTCAGCTTGGAGTAGCCATGTCCGCCGCAGGCCCTGCGACACAGCTCAGCCCCCTGGGTGCAGAAGTCTGTTACCATGGCCTTAACACCTGAGCTCAGTGCATGGAGCTGCAAGAACCGGAAGTGGGTCAAGTGGTGAGAGGGGTCCTCCAGTTAACCCCCAGGCTTACTGCTCCTTGAATGCCTGCTGTGTGCTGAGGTATGAATTGTTTCCTTAGCTCACAATTTGATGACTGGGAAGGCTGAGATTCAGGGAAGTTATTGACTTGCCCAAGGTCATACAATGAGGCTGTGTAGCTGTAAGGTCAATAGAAACAAAGGAAAATCTTCCTGGCCAGTGTCTCCAGGATCTCGGGGTCCAGCGCTTCCTGGATGGGGCTTGCCGTCACCCGGGAGTGATGGCTTTGATGGCAGGCAGAGGCTCTGCAGAGCTGGCCTGTGAGGATGGAAGTCCACCATCGACCTACTGTCCTGGCTCTCCTACTGTAGGAGGGGCTGTCAGGTAGCTGACCTGGCTTGAGTTTTTGGTTCTTAAAAGCTCCTAACCATCTTCAGACTTTCAAGTGCTTGGGAGGGAGTTTAATCTCCCTGCATTCCACTTTCCTCATCTGTAAATGGGGTATGGCTGGTGCCTGCTGAGCAGTGAAGGATGAATGAAGGGATGCTTGCAAAGCACGGGGCCTGCGCAGACCCAACCTTACTGGGCATGAAGTCCACAGGCCTTTATCTGAAACCCCTGGGCCAGACATGTTTTAGGATAAGACTAATTTTTTGAATTTTAGAAAAGTAAGGCAGGATACTTAGAGATGACTATATATTAATAACCCTACGAGGAGTCTGGGGCAGCCTTAGTGGTCCCACACATTAATATTTCTGCTGCAAAATGTATTCACACCCAGTGGGATAAATCAGGTCAGTTTGGGTCAAACTGGGCCACCAAATGAGTTCCAAACAACTCTTGGTTTTCAGAGCTTTTTTGGTTTTTTGGTGTATCAGGGATTGTACATTGGTGTTCTCTATAGTATGTGCGATTATTTCCTCTAACACATTTGGAGTTTTCTGGGGGCCGGATGGAGGTAATTCCTATGGTGGGGTACAATTCCTCCTGGGTGCCCAGGGATATTGGAAGGCTGGGGAAACGGCAGGTGTAAGGACCCGTAGGAGCAAACCGAGCAGAACGGTTCTGGCCACCCTCCTGGCCCCTGCCCACCAGCAGACAGTAGATACCTCAGGCAGGAGGCTGAAGTCTCCATCCAGAATGGCACTGTAGGACCCACGGAAGAAATCCAAGACGCTGTTCCCCAGGAAATGGAAAGCATAGGCTGTGGCCAGCGGAGGGAAGAGTTTCTGCTGCTGTGTCTGGTAGTCCAAGACTTTTGCTTCTGGGTCACTAAGGGCAAGAAAAGTGGAAGCTTTAGAAGATTGCATGTGCCATATTCCCCTTCCCAGAGCCACAAGGCCATAAAACCTTAAAAATGGACGGTTTCTATATCTTACTACAAAACTTGACCTGAAATGACATTAGGCTAATAATAATCTTTTCAAATCCCACCTAACATGAATATTCACTCATTTTACTACAGAAACATAGACATTTGCTTATGGGTGCTGCCCCTTGTGGGTGAGGTTTACAAAATTACAGCACATGCATTATATCATTGCTAAAATCTGGAAAGTTCTGAATTCTAACACAGCTGGTCCCAAGGATTTTGGGTAAAGGTTTGAGGCCCTGCACTCCTGATGATTTGAACCTTAGCCTTTCACTACCCAGGTGCACTTGCTGGGTTCTGGGAAATACATTGCACCTAATCACTAACTCTGAAGATATAAATTCAAGTCCCATGGAGTCCCAAGGTAGGGACTACATCTGCCTTGTCCACTGTTGCGTCATCAGGGACTGAGACTGTCCAGCATGTAGGATCTGCAGTAACTATTTGTGGATTGAAAGAAGGTGTGACAGTGAGAAGCCTCCCATGGCTAATGGGGAGAAACTTGGAATCTCTTCCTTAGGCCAGCAGTTCCTCACCTGGACATGTAATCTTATAACTGGGCTCTGGAAAGGACATCATTGGCAGGCAGCCCCATCTTCCCAGCATCCCTGTTCTCCAGGGGAGACACCTTCAGCCCAGCACTTTGAGGTGCAGGCTAGTGAGGGTGTCATGGGTTTGCCTTTCCAGAGGAAAGGACCCTGGGCCAAGGGCTGGACATGCTTTATTGCATTTCACCCTCAACATGGCCCTAAAAGATGTTTCTGTCATGCCCCCTCTTGCAGGTGAGGAAGCTGAGGAACAAAGGTGGGATGGCTAGCCTCAGCTCCCACAACAAGCAAGTGGATGACCTGCATGTGGCCCCCAGTCTGCCTGGCATCCAACCCTCCGCCCATTTTGCATTAGACTCCTGGACCCTTGAACCCAGTGGCAGGAAATACCGCCAGACTCTTGAATTGGATGCTCTTAAGTTCCAGTCCTGGTGATGTCACTCTTCACTTTGCAAGTAGGGAAACTGAGACCCAGAGAGGACAACAGACTTGCCCAGGGTGACTTAGCAGAGATGGGACAAGAACTGCCAAGTTGGAGCCCATCCCTCAGCAGCACAAGTTTAGTCAATTCTGCTGTGCCCAGTTCATCCCTCTCTTCCTGTGCTCCACCTGCGGCACCATACGCCCAGGCTGCAGTTAGCTGGATTCTGGGTGTCCATCTGGCACATATTTATTCTAAATGAGTTGTTGTTTACCTGAAATGCAGATTTAACTGATAGTCCTGTATTTTTATTTGCTGAATCTGGCCAACTGCATGTGTGTTAATATAGAAAGGACATTCTTTGCTATTTGGTGCCATGGAGTTGAGGCAGTGTCAGTCTAACACGGCTATCCTTGTACAACAAAATGGATCCAGACTTGGCCATGCCAGAGTCAGATGTTGACATTCACAGCCAGACAGAACCATCTTCAGTCTCTGGGGTCTGAAGTTGGGCTTCGTCAGACACTAGTACTTAACTTCTGATAGAATAAAATTAGGAGCACAGTCACCTGCAACTTGGTACCTGGCTGACCCAGATACAACTGTATAGGACCGAGTTGGATTCAGTCTGAGTCAGGTCTGGTGGTAGAGGGGAAAAGACACATGATTACAGTCTGAAGGGGCTGGACATGGACAAACACAGGTCAGACCACCTGCTCAGCCAGAGTTAGGGGGCCAGATCTGGGTAGATGTGTATGAGTTGAGGGGTAATGTCTGCTCTGGTGGAGGGGACCTGGTCAGGGCCAGCCACTGGGGGACTGAGATGTAGCCCTGTCTGCAGTGGTCAGGCTCAGGGAGCCCCTTGCCTGGGCTGGAGCTGAGATTGGCGGCGGATGACTGAGTAGCGAATGGCGATGACACAAGCCTTCTCCAGCAAGGGTATGATCTCGTGCAACAGCAGGTCCACCCGAGTCACCACCATGGCGAGGTAGTTGCTCTGTGCTGTCCCATTCTTGATGTAGGTGCCATCTGGCAAGACCTGGTAGACCAAGGACAAGTGCTAGGTCTGAGCCAAGGTTCCCCCGCCTTTCTCACACCCAGAACAGAGGCTCCATGCCCGGCAGAAACCTTAGTCCTCAAACTGTTTACCTGGAGCAGACACAGCTGGCTGTCAACCAAAATGTGCTCTTACGGCCATGCTGATTGTTTAAAGTAAAACTTCTGTGTGTGTTGCTAATCAGTCCCTGCCTCAAGAGCCCTGATTCATGGCTCCTCTTCCCAGGCACCCTGGGCCTTTCAGACGTCCACAGCTGAAGGGAATGCCTGGTAGAACATGGACTTCTAGAACTTTCTCCAGCACCTAGCTGGTGTCTGTTCAAGTGACTGATTGTATCCAGGCCTCACTGTAGGTAACAGGCACATCATCCTCAGCCCCATCCTCTTCTCTTCAGACTGCCTTGCCACTCACCTCAGGATCACTCTGCCTCCTCAGGAGGCGAGCATTTGCCCATGAGAACTCTGAGCCTTGGGGGCCCAAGAGACTTGCCCAAGATTACACAGCTCCTAAGTGGGGGTCTTATAGGTCTGTGGGATAGCAGAGCCTCTCTGGAGGAGAAATGCCCCAAACTCAACTCTACAGAGAAGGATACAGAGTCAGCAGCAGCCTGTGAAGGGGGAATTGTCCCCTCTCCAGCAGTGCAGGCCTGCAGACTCCAGACCCGTACCTGTGCAAAGCGACTCAGCATGTTTTCTCTGGGGATCCGGACATGGTCCAGTTGCAGGAAGCCATTGTCTGTGTGATTGAAGTTCATCTTGGGCCCGATGTCTCCAACAGTGATACCTAGAGGAGATGGAGTTGGGATAGTTGGTTAGCAGAGTGCTTGCTGTGTGCTGGGCACCACGCACATACCACAGCTCCTGAGCCTCCCAGGAGCCTGTGACACTGAGGGTATTACTGTGACATTGGCCAAGCTGAGGTCAGACAGATGCTGAATCTTGCTCAAGATCACCCAGCTAGTTAGCACCAGGTCTGTCCAAGTTGATCCCTCCCTGCCCAAGGTTGACATGCCCAGCTTTGTCCATGGACACCTGAAGCCTCTGGGTAGGGAAGGCTGGTAGGGGATCTCCTACCAGCTATAGCTGGGGTCCTGGAGGGGCAGCATGGGCTTACCTGGCAGTGGAGTGTGGTCCCGCAGGCTCCGGATGGGCACAATAAAGGCATGCATGCCCCGCCGGGCTCCCGAGCAGATCAGCTGGGCCTGGACCAGGGCATGTGTGGCTGACCGCCCTACTAAAGGCAGAGAGATGAGAGGCCAAGTGTGATCCCTGGTACGTGAGGCCCTGTGGTGCAGAGCAGAGAGGCTAACCCCAGCGCCTGTGTTCCGGCTGGTGGCCAGCTTTGAGGGATGAGAGGAGCTGGGGTTGTGGCAGCCCTGGGACTAGGTGGAGCGTCTGTGTGGGGGCAGTGTGTGTGAGTGTGTGAGAGCGGCTTTGGCCCTCATCCCCTCAAAGGTGGGGTCAATTTCCTCAGCCATGTCATAGTTCCCTTGGGGCCTCTCAGCCACTCACTGATGAAATTCTTCATATCTCACCTACTTTGCAGAGTAAGAACCTGGGGCTCAGAGAGGCGAATTGGCTTGCCAAGGTCACTAGCCTACAGCAGGGAATCAGAGGTCTGTTGGACATCAAAGTCCGCGATATTCTGCCATCCAGCTTTGCTCTCCTTGGGGACAGAAGGGGCTAGGTGATGGTTGGATGGGTACTCACGGTCTCCTGGCCACCATTTGGTGGCAGTTAGCGTGGGGCTGTGCACCACAAACTCCTGGGTGTCTGCATCGTAGGTGGCTTCAGTCTCCAGACCCCGAAGATATGTCCCTTGGAATTAAGGAGGGGAGTTAGACATCGGGCCAGGGTGGGGATCTCACCTGGGGAGCAGTGTCCAGGTGGGCTTGGAACTCTCAGGCTTCAGCCCGTTATCGCTAGGGGTGCTACTACCTCTGTATTTAGACAAACTGCTCTCCTTTTATCCATGTGCTGTGTGGGTGACACATTGTCAGCCCGTGACAAGAAATGGTTGGTGACTTTTCCCGAAGGAACGACTTGCCCCACTATGAGCTCATACATGGTATGAATTAGGAAAAAGATACTGCTCCTTCCTCCAGACCCTTGTCTGCCACCCGCTGTATGTAATATTTTCTTTTTTAAAAAAAGGTTTTATTTATTATTTTTGGAGAGAGGGGAAGGGAGGGAGACAGAGAGGAAAAGAAGCATCAATATATGGTTGCCTTTTATCTGCCTCCAGCTATGGATCTGGCTGGAGACCTGGTTTGCAACCTGGTTATGTGCCCTGGCTGGGAATCGAACCAGTGACCTTTGGGTTCACAGGCCAGTGCCTTATCCACTGTGCCACCAGCCAGGGCCTGTATTTAACATTTTCACATTCAATATACAAATCTGGCTGCTGAGACATGAATGGGCCCTGGCACTGTGCACTGTGCACTGCATGCAGTAGCCCCGGCTCACCGTGTCCCAGTTCTGTCTGGGCGTATGTTGCGATGATCTGGAACTTGTCACCGAGTGGGACCCATTTAGCGATCTGCTCCTCTGAGCCCAGGCTCCTGACAGCTTTCAGGAAGAGGCGGTGTAAACCTAAGCCCACCTGTCCAGAAAGGGCTCTGCAGAAAAGAGACGCCATGGTTGAGCAGCTCATTGGAAACAGGAGACAGGGCCTCAGGTACCCCCGCCTGAGCAGGGTGCAGGAGGGGAGGGGCACCTCGAATCCTGGTTTCCCAACGAGTACTGCCTTTGTTAGGGAAGATGGATAACTGGGGCTGGGGGCTCTGGGTGATCCCAGGTGAATTCCTCTCTAGCAGGGCTGCCCTTGGAGTGAGCACCTGTAAGCGTAACGTAATTCTTGAGAGTCTTCCAACCAGTGCAGGCGCTGTGCTATCATCTGGATGTGGAATTTCTTCTTAAGAGCGTCTTCATAATGCTCATTCTGGGTCATGAAATAAATATCCTTCAGGCTAAACTCTGGGTCACTGTGGATGATGCTCTCTGCCAGGAATAGACAACAGTGGACTTAGGGACCTGAGTGAGGTTCTTGTTACCTTCAGATTTTTCCACCCACTTGTCTCGTGGATGTGGAAAGGAAGTCATATTACTCCCATTTGACAGGTGAGATGACTGAGGCCCAGAGCTGGGAAAGTGACGAGTCCAAGAATGAAAACCAGCATCCAGGTATCTGCTGCCTTGGACTCTTCTGTCCCTCAGGTGGGCTCATGTTGGCATGTTAATCCACATGCCATAGAGCCCAAAGGAATGAATTTGTAACAGTGGAATTTTAGAGCAAACTGTTGTTTGAAGGAGGTGGATGCTCCATTCCCCATCATCCTCTTACCTACATTTCTCCGGAGCGCAGTGTCCTGGGCCCCTCCGTCAAGGATGTTGGTGAGCCTTTCCACATCAAAAGACGGCTGGTGTCTCTCGCTCTCTATGTCGGGGTGCACTTGCCTGCTCCAGGTGTCCCTCATCGACACTCGGTGCACTGGGCTGCCCATCCTAGACAGGATCTGCCTGCTGGCTGAGAAGAAATACAGTGGTTTTCCCTAACCGGAGGTTTTGGTTTTGATAGTTTCGATTTTCCATGGTCAAGCATGATCTGAAACTATTAAATGGAAAATTTGAGTAACAAACCATTTCTAAGCTTCAAATTGCGGAACATTCTCTGTAGCATGACGAAATCTCTCGAGTTCAGCTCCATCCTACCCATCCCTTTGTACATGTCACCATCCCTTTAGTCACTTCGTGGTCTTGGTTATCAGCTCGATTGTCACAGTATCACGGAGCTTGTGGTCCATTCACCCTTATTTTACTTAATAATGGCCCTAAAGTGCAGGATCAGTGATGCTGGCAATTCAGACATGCCAAAGAGAAACCGTAAAGTGCTAACTTTAAGTGAAAAGGTGAGTACAATACAGTAAGATATTTTGAGAGACCACACTCACATAATTTTTATTACAGTATATTGTTATAATTGTTCTATTTTATTATTAATTATTGTTAATTTTTTAAACTTTTAAAAAAGATTTTATTTCAATATTTTTGAAAGAGGGGAAGGGAGAGAGGCAGAGAGGGAGAGAAACATCAATGTACGGTGCCTTTCACCTGCCTCCAGCCACAGACCTGGCTGGAGACCTGGTTTGCAACCTGGTTATGTGCCCTGGCTGGGGAATCGAACCTGCAACCTTTGGGTTCGCAGGCCAGTGCCTTATCCACTGTGCTACCAGCCAGGGCCTGTTAATTTTTTACTGTACCTAATTTACAAATCAAACTTGGGTACAGGTATGTACAAGAAAAAGCTTAGTATACATAGGGTTCAGTACCATCTGCAGTTTAGGGCATCCACAGAGGTCATGGGACAGATACCCTGCGGGTAGGGGGCGCTGCTGTGCATCTGGCCATGTGCTTTGGGCCATGGTGGTGCTAAGAACCTTTGTGCAGGAGAGCCTGCTCAGGGCTGAGTGTCAGCCGGATGCCTGGGGGAGGAAAGCACCTCCTCTTCAATCCTGGGGTACTGTTGCACCCCTGTGCTCCGCTCTGTGGGCATTTGGCTGTGTCTTGTGTTGTGTGCTCAATGAATGGTAGTTCAATATGCGTTAGCCAAGATTTGCACAGGGTGTGATCACAAAGCTCATGCTGTCTCCACTGCAGCTTATGTTACAAGCATTGCCTGGGGAATCCTCGCAAAAGTTAATGAAGGTCACACATGAAGAAAGTAAATCTTAAAGAGAGATTAATTGTGGAGCCTCACTGCACAGCTGGCGGTGGCCAGGCATTGGATGAGGTTAGTCCACAAAGCACATGCTCTCTCCATGCTATGGGGTCTCAGTGGGGGAACCTGTGGTCCCAGTCCCCTGGTCCCCTAAGTGGGTTTATTTGCCCACTTCTGTGAGCCTGGAGGGGCACCGTGGAGCTAAGGGGAGGCAGCTTGCTCTTTACCTCTGAATGTTTCCCTGGAACTCTGCATGTCCCTCATAGCCAAGGTGACCCCGTATCCTTCCTTCACAGTGGACCCCTGCCTCCCCGCAGCAAGGCAACCGTTGGGTACATATAGTCTGTTCTGCCGGGGCTGAGCCCTTTCCCTAGGAATTCTTAGCCTGAAACACTGTTTCCTCAAGGTCGTTGGCTCCCTCATTACCTCTTCCGAGTCTTTGGTCATTCACCTTCTCATGAGGCCCCCCTGACCAACCCGTTTAAAAACCTAAGACCCTTTCCCCAGCATTCCCAATCCCCCTCACTCTGCTGTAATTTTTCTTTTTTCACTTGTCCTATCATACAAGAGCATTTACTCATTTATTATGTTTTTGTTCACTGCTGTCTCCTCCTATTAAAAGGTGAACTACAAGAGGGTAGGGATCTTTGTCACCTACCTGTTGTTGCTCTGACACTTAGCACAGGGCCTAGCCTAATGGTAGCATCTAGTAGGTCAGTGTGCAGTGAAAGAAAGCAGGCTCAGAGTCACTGGGAACTGTGGAGGGCACTACTTAGATGATCCAGTTGGCAAGGGTCTCCCAGTCACCCCTGTCCCCTCAGCCCAGATTCCCTAACTCACCTCTGTTCTGTGTCTGCACTGCAGGCCGGGAAGGTCCGGGCCTCCTTGGGTCTAGATCAAGGCCTCCTGTGGGTGGTCCAGCCCCTTTCTCCGCCCCTAAAGGGGAGGAACTGCCTGGCGGTCCTCAGCTCCCAGCTGTCCCCAGCTGTCCCCAGCCGAGCTCACTGCCGTCCTCTCCTGCCCCGCCCCCACCCCACCCCTTAGTCTCCCTCCGGTGGGTGTGACCACACCGCGCCCAGCACTGGGGCCGCCCTGGGCGGATTGCTTTGAAGAAGCAGGATAGATAGCTTAGCATGAAGCTGGCTGGGCAGCTCTGTGAGGGCCAGCTGCTCAGCCTCTGTCTTTCTCCGCCTCTCCCTGTCTCTCTGGCCCGGCACCCGGAGCCCTGACCCTGAAGAATGCACACGCTTGCACTGAGCATAGAGAAAGCCCACAGCCCCACCCAGAGTCCAGAGTCCAGAGTTCTGGACGTGTGACTGAGTTACTTCGCCTACTCTGCAAGCTTCCTTTCCCCCGTCTGTAACTCACGAGTTATGAAGAAATGCTCTTGGTAAACTGTAAAGCCCCGAGCATTTGTAATTTGAGAGTATTACGGCTTTCTTGGTTTCCGTAAGAGAATTCTTAATTCCCAGAAGTGGTGTTTAATGGCGGCATTTCTGATTCTGGGGCGGTCTGCTGGCAAGATACTTACGGGCTGGGGTGTGAGTCCTTCGGTTGTACAGGATGCATCGATTTACTTACTTATCAATACATATTTGTGAGTGCTCACAATGACCTAAGCACGGGGGTACATACAGCAGGAAGCAAAATTAAACTAAACTAAACTAAACCAAACGACTAGTTCTCTTGGGAAGCTTCCAGGCTGGGATTGGAGGCTGCTGGGGAGACAGACAATCACAGTAGGAATAAACAGGAAAACCTAGACAGGATACTCACCACCAGTTCTAATGAATTCATAACTTTTTGAACTGAAACCTTCTTGCCCTAAACCTATATGGTCTGTGATAACCCCAAGAATTAGTGTCAGAATTGAGTCAAATTGAATTGGATGGAATTGTTCGACACCAGTTAGTGTTGGAGAATTGGTTGTTGGTGTGAGAACCACATATTTGGTGTCACAGGTAGTCTGAGAAATAGACACCATGGCCTTGGTACACCCACTGCATCGGTGGCTACTTTTTAGTAATTGGTTTTTGTCTAACTTACAAATAAAAGTAAGGACTGTGTTGCTCTTGGTCACCAAGGCAGTTGCAGCCCCAACCCCCAGCCCAGGGCCTGGCCCAGGGAAGTTGTGCAACTTCTTGGTGGATGAATAAACAAACAGTTGGCAGGAGTCATCAGGTTTCTCAACCTCAAGGGCGATTCTGGAGCTTTGGCACTTATTTATTTATTTATTTTAAAGATTTTATTATTATTATTTTTTTTTGTTTTTGGAGAGAGGGGAAAGGAGAGAGGGAGAGAAACATCAATGTATGGTTGCCTTTCACCTGCCTCCAGCTATGGACCTGGCTGGAGACCTGGCTTGCAACCTGGTTATGTGCCCTGGCTGGGAATCGAACCAGTGACCTTTAGGTTTGCAGGCTGGCACCTATCCACTAAGCCACCAGCCAGAGCTGATTGAATTTCTGTGATGAACATCTACTGCTTTTGTTTGCTCAGCAACCCTTCCCCATATTTTGGTAAGAAAATCCTCCTTTCCTGTGAAGGACCGATATGCTTCTGCCTCCCTGGGAACAAATGGGTGAGCATATGGCCTAATCATGATCAATCATAGTGTCTTATCTCCCTGGTCAAAGGTGATTGACTTAGGAATGAACACATAATCCAAATTGGACCAATCAGAAACCCTCCTGTCTGACCAACCTGTGCCTACTTCGCAACCCCCCACCTTGCCCGCAAAGTTGGGACAGCCACTTTCTGCTGTGCTTGCTTAGTTGGAGGAGGTCAGAGGTTACCTAGAATCATCTCACCTTCCATGGGGAACAGGTGGAGGTGGCAGAGGGGAGAGAGACCAAGACCTGATTGATGTGGCTCAGTGAGTGGGGGTTGGTCATTATCTGGCAAACCAAAAGGTTGCCAATTCAATTCCCCATCAGGGCAAATGCCTGCTCAGGTTGTGAGAGGCAGCACAGCATTTCTCCGCATATTGATGTTTCTCTCTCTCTCTTTCTCTCTTCCTTCCCTTTTAAGAAAAGAAAAAGAAAAAAGAGTAAAGGCAAGAGCTGGTGTCTTGGGTTCCTGGACCCAGCCATACATCAGACTTGACTTTATACTTTTGAAATATAAATTTTTCTTTTTTTTTTTTTAAGCATTAAAAAAAATATCCTCACTCGAGGATATATTTATTGATTTTAGAGAGAGGAAAAGAGGGAGAAGGGACATGGAGAGAGAAATAGTGATATGAGAAATATCTATTGGTTGCTTCCCATACACACCTTGACCTGGGCTCTAACCTGCAGCCTTTTGGTGTACAGAACAAAGAGCCAACCAACTGAGCCACCTGGTCAGGGCTTCATTTTCTTCTTAAATTCAATTTGAGTTGGATTTCTTTTATTTGCCACCAAAGGAGTCTTGATTAATACAGTCTCACTATTTGTCAAAGTCATAGTATCTCCTGGGGACTTAAAATCTAGTAAAGACAACAGTCTCCCTAGAGTCATATACAGAGTTTACATAAGTCCTTCTTCCCAACTCATAGGACCATGTTTATCTTCCATTTTCCCCTGTCGTCTTTTATTCCTGTTAGTGTTTTAATAATTTATTGGAATAAATTATGTTTTGCATTCAATTAGCATCCATGTCACTTACTTGTTTAAAACAGTATTTTGAACATCATCCTTTTTTCTAGCTGTGCACGAGATAGAAATGCAGCATGGGCTAGACTGTGCTGCAGCCTTGAACCACCCCCAGATCCGAATGGTGAAGTGCAAGTTTTCTTCTTTCTCATGCCTCGTCTGCTGCTGGTGTGGCAACAGTCCACGACAGCTGTCCGTTCTGTGGGGACTTAGCGAGCCGGGCTGTTTTGATTTTGTGGCTCCTCTATCTTAACGGAAAGCTTCTGCATTTGCTGCCGAGGGGAAGAGAGAGACTGAAGGTCCTCCTGGGGCTTCTTACTGCTTCAGCCCAGAAGTGACCCTTGTCATACTTCTGTTCTCATTTCATTGGCCAGACTGGTCATAGGGCCCCGCTAGAGGGCGAAGGGGAAGCAGAGTCTCCCAACTGCCCAGGGAGCAGAGCAGAGACAGATAACAGGAAGCCATGGGGCCCCTCTGCCAGGCCACTTGCTGGCTGGGAAGAGGAAGGAGGAAGGCTGTTTGGCCTGAGCTTACTTGCAGAATGTTTCTGGGGACAGATGGGAAAGCTCAAGTGCGGGTGCTTTGCAAAACATCCTCCTGCAACCTCCACCAGCAATGCTGCCTGGATAAAGGTGCAGTCAGGCAGACGTGGGTTCACCTCCCTCTTCCACCTTCTGCTGGCCTTGCCTCTAAACTGTGATTCCTCACCTGTAAACTGGAAGCAATGACAGCTGTGGGGGAGCAAATGCGAGAATTCATACATTTAGCCCAGTCCTTGGCAAGACACTAAACGTTCAACAAATATAGCTATCATTACCCGTGTCGTAGATCTGGGAAATGTGGTCCTGCAGATTTCCCAGGTTTGTGAGAAACACTAATTGGGAGGTCTGGGGCTTGAATCCAGGCCTGGGCACAGAATTAATCCTCTCTACCCAGTAAGCCTGACAGTGACCTTACAGGGGGAATGAGCTTTTTAGGTTCGGCATCCAAAAGGGTGAGCTTAGGTGCCCTACTCCCATGGGAAGCCCTTCCTAGGACAGGGGAGCCCTGACTGGGCAGGATGCTCATCTCTCTACAAGTCCTTTCTGGGAAGCAGATGGGCACATTAATGAGAAGGCCAGTTTCAGAAAACAAACCCAGCCCTGTGTCCTCTCTGAGGGAGTGCAAGCAATTCTCATTTCAAATAACTGTGACTGGCTGAGATGAAGGCAGTTAATCCCTGGGAAGGTATGCTTGTGAAGCCCAGCAGAAGAGGGCACCATGAGGAAAGGCCCTGGTGGGAGCAAGGAGGTGGGTCTTTGAGGCACTGAAACATCATTATTTAGGCCACTGCTCAGCTAGAGGTCCAGTCCTGCAAGGAAGCAGAAATGCCACCATGATGGTAGATTCTATCTAACCTGTTGACTTGACCCAGAAACTGGTGGCCTTGGGGGTGGGGATATGACACCAGGGGTGGGGCCATGGCAGTGTACACATGGTCCTTGCCCCCAGGCTCATATCGTTCTGTGTTGGCCTGAGTCTATTTTCATAAGTGGAGGTCAAATTCCTCAAGTTCAGATGGATGAATGACAAATGGAAGTTGAAATAGGTTCCTGAATTGCGGGAAAAGCTCAGGATAGCACAGGGCCTCCTATGAGCCCTTTGTAAGAGCAAGTCCCAGCAGACTTCGAAGATTAATGGCTCTGTGTGAATCTTATCTCTCCCCAGGTGTTGCTTTGTGACTTATCAAGTCCCTTCATTTAAATTTACCTGAGCTTGGTTTCTTCATCTACGAAATGGGGGTGATAATGCTAGCTTGTCATGGGTGGTGGTGACGTCACTGACTTTCTTTACTGACACCAACTCACACCCTTTTTGAACACCTGTTACATGCAGAGTCCTGGATAGAGACTGGTGAGGGCGAGCAGAATCAGAGAGGGCCCTGCCCCATGGCCCAGAAATTAGTGTGATTATCAAGTGTAGCAAGGCTGCTGTGCAAAAGGTCCTGGGATCTGAGGGCTTCCCAAGAGCACCCATTACAGAACAGGGGGAGATCCCTTCACCTCCTGAGGTCTTCCCTCTCTCTTCTGGGCATTCCATTTTAGTGCTGTTGTGCTGCTGAAGAGGGTGCTCTCTAAAGCCAAGACAAGGCATGTGATTCGGTGAGCAAGAGAGAACGTGGTCTCCATGAGAACTGGACTTGATGCTCTTGGGCTCCTTTTGGGCAAGTCTGACATCAAAACCGTGGCAGCCCCTTCCTTCTCCAGGGTCTCCAAGACTGGGCGATGGCTACACAGCTCCAGTGTGGGTCCTGCAGGCAGTAGGGTCCTGCCAGTAGGGCCTACTAGGTGTACTGACAGAAACCTAAGAGGCCAAAGGAAAGCTTCTGGACTAAACTGACATCTCTGGGCCAGGGTGAAAACTGTGGAGGAGGGAGGCATGTGGGTGATGAGGATGGGAGGGGCTGGACCAGGGAGGGGGCTGGAGAAGGGAAAGAAAGGGGTTCTCGTTCATGCAACAAGCATTTATTGAGCACCTACTATGTGCCCTATGCCTTAGTTGGCCATTGTCTTTTTTCATAGCTGGGGGTGAAATGGTCTGTGATTCTAGTTCCAGGGCCCTACTTTGCCTGATTTATGTGAGTCGAGCCTCCTGCTGGCAGGGCCAATGGAGGGAGAAAGGCCACTTGGGAATCAGCAGTGAAAAAGACAGAAAGTCTCTGCCCTTGTGGTGCTGACATTATTGTTAGAAGAGATACATGATCAGTAAGTAAAGTATATAATATGTTAGATGGTGATGACTGGTAAGGAGGAAAAGTAAGATAGGGAAGGAGGGCATGGGAAGTGTGTAGATATTAGTGGTGCAACCAAGGGGTCTCATTTACCAAGAGCACGAAAAAGATAGGGAGAAAGCAAGGGAGCAGGCTGTGTGGCTGTCTGAGGGAAGAACACTCCTGGCCATGGAATAGCAAGTGCAAAGGTACTGAGGTGAGGCATGCTTGGTGGGTGTAAGGAGCTGGGCTGGCTGGAGCTGCATGAACTGGGGTGCAGGGAAGGCAGTGGAAGTGGGTCAGAGGTGAAGAGACAGCTAGACATATGGGACCTTCTAGGTTGTAGGAAGGATTCTACTGGGAGCCCATAGAGGGCTCTCTGCAGAAGAATGGCAAGATCTGCCTTCAATTTAATAGGATCATTTGGCTGCTCTGTGGAGGAGGCTGTATGGGGCAGTGGCAGAAGCAATGAGACCAGTTTGGAGGAGGCCACTCCAATATTCCAGATGTTTTATTTTCCACTGAGCCCCCTAGAACATGGTGCGCATCTTGGCACAGAGCAGCCATTCAGCAAATAGTTATTGAATGATGTGGGAATTAGTGATGTCCATGTTCTAGTTTTCAGACTGGTGTCATGTAGACTTTATGGAGAAGGTATGGAAAAACAGGTACTGCTGCTGGGGATCTTGATCCAATACATTAAAAAAAAAAAATTATTGTTGTTGTATTACATCCATCCCCCCAATACATTTTTGATAGGAGAGAGGAATCTGGATTTTTCAGTATGGCCTGCAGGTAACTCTGGGCAGAAGGGTTAGCTTTCTGTATCAGTTAGAAATGCTTTTGTTTGCAAGTAATAGAGGCTGACCAACCATGGCTTAAACAAAGAAAGCTTTATTTGTATTTACAATAATCCTGGAGGAGGATGGCTGCTGGCATTGGCTTGGTCAAATGATGATAGGGTCAATGTTGTTGAGATCCTCTTGGCTTTTTTCCAATTGTGGCAAGAGGACTGCGGTGGCTGCAGGCATCATATTCTCAATCAAGGCAGGGAGGAGGGAGGGTCAGAGAGGGGTTACCTATTGCCCGTCTCTATTATCAGAAGAGCATGAGCTTTCCCAGAAGTTCCTGTAGATTTCCTCTTAAATTTCATTGCCCATGCCTGGCCACATGCTCATTCCAAGCTGCAAAGGAGGCTGGAACAGTGAGAATCCGGAACAGTGGGAGGTTTCTAGAGAGGAGTTGCGTCTGCCCACCGGGGAGTGAACAGGGGAGTCTGCCATGGCTCCACTGGGCGAGTGGTGCTTGAGGTCCCTTCTACTTCTAGGACTTGGTCTCTGTGATTTGTCACCTCCATGAAGCAACCCCTGGCGACCCCTGAGTGAAATGCTAAGGGGCCTTCTCTAGGTTAGACACTGTCATGCTTCCCTTCATATGTCCAAACAATACGTTGACCTCCAAGGTGGCTTCTGTGGGGAAGTGATGGTCTTTATGAAGGATAACACATTTTGAACATCACCTCACCTAGCAGCCATTTAAAACATCAGTACCACACTCTCACCTCCGAGAGCCTTTAGAGCTCAGCTCACACACACACACACACACACACACATACACACAAGCACAGAGGCAGCATGTCCCTATTCACATCCCCACGCTGGCACCATGCACAGGAAAAGGGCATTTCTGGCGACCTTCAAACCACGCAGTCAGGAAGAAGACCAGGACGATCCCTTTCCCTGTGTAGGTCCCGCTGATGGTCAAGAATCAAACAGTGTCCCAGTGGCAGCTGTTTCTGGCATTTTTTGGGGGCTGGGGGGGAGCAGTGGTGAAAAGAAATGCTTTTCTATTACTGCTCTGAAAATGGTGGGTTTATAAAGCAAGAAGCAGGGCTTCTTTAGGGGAGAAAGAAAAAGGCCTGATTCTTTAAATCTTTAAAACATGGTCTTCACCATTTGCTCCCACATGGAAGGGGATTTTGAAAGTCACCGGAGCTGGCCCAGGCAATAAAAGCCAAGTGGTGTGGGTCCCAGGTGCAGAGGCTGAAAATGGGGACTCGAAGGGGCCAGTCTGTGAGGGTGGCGGTGGGGTCTCCAACCCACTGTGTATATCAGGAGCCTGTTGAAAACCACTGTATATGTGCTCTCCATAGGTTGTAGAAAAAGGTAAAAAGAACTTTTTTTTTTTTTTTTTTGGCTAGAATTGCATCATAATAGTATGGTAAGAAATGCAGATTGGCAGTTTTATACCTTTCTGTTGAACCACAATCACATACCTGACACAATTTGCTAGGCTTTAGCAGGTTTCTCAGGCCAGGGGTCCCTGGGGTGAACTGAATAATAAAGAGCCTGAAGGCTGCAGAGGTGGGTGGAAACCCCCAGGGCACAGGTCCATGGGGGTTGAGGGGCAGAGATGGCTTCAGGAGTGATGTTTCCAATGCTTAGCACCCCTGGGTGCTCCAGCCTGTGGTCTTAGAAGTTTGTTAGAAATGTAGAATCTCAGCCTCCACCCCAGATCTACTGAATCAGAAGCCGTATTTTTAACAAGATCCCCAGCATGTTGTAGGCACGATAATGTTCGAGAAGCACTGTTCTAGACGTCTGGAAGCAGAACAGCTGTGGCCCAGGCCCGGAAAGGGAGGGCTGTGGTGAGCAGAGGGTGTGGGGGAAAGGCCCGCAAGCGCTGACAAGCTGTCTCTGTTAGTGCCTCCCCACCTGCCATGATGGGAGCCCGAAGGCCCCTGCGGGCTGCGATGCCCTGCCCTTCCTCATCAAGGATGGCTGCACTTGAACCGTTTCCCCCTCAGCTGGCTTTCATGGCAGGTGCCCTGAAATGCTCGGTTAGTTGCTTTGCACCTGGCTGCAGGTAAATCCATGGGCAGGGAAGTTCTGTGAGACCTACAGGTTAGGCTGCCCAGAGATGCAGGTCTCCATGGGCGCCCAGGCAGAATGAAGGGCTTGTCAGGCCAGGGAGGCCCCTGTCCTCCGTGCTCCACCCTGCCAGGCAAATCTCAGCAAGGCTCAGAAGCCCCTTCAGGGAGTTTCCCCAGGAGTAGCTTCCTCTCGCAGTAGGGTCGGGGTGCTCAGAAGGAAAATACTGGGGGCCTAGGGATCCCTAGCTTTGTGGAGGGGAAGAAGGGATAGGGATGCCCTCTGGGACAATGCAACTTTATAGGAGCAAGCATGAACGTCACAGATGTCCCAAGGCCTGGGGGTCCCAGGTTGCCTGAAATGGAAGGGCTGGAGAAGGGTGTGGGGGCCAGGGGTGGGCTGCAGGGGTGCCGGGGTTCCACCAGCCAGCTCTACAGCACTCTCTCTTCACTAGTCAGCGTGGCAATTCTCCGCAGGTTTTCTCTGACTTTAATAAATTCGGGGGCATGGTCCTCTTCCTTTTCTGGTGGTTTTTCCAGCTGAAGGAGAGAGGACAGGCGTCAAGTGGGTGGGGCTAGGGGACTTCCGAGTTTCAGAAGTCACTGGGTTTGGATCAAGGGTCCTCTCTAGGGAAACAGAATCAGGGATCAGTTTTGCCACCAGTCTGGTGGCTGGGAGGACAGAGCCTGAGACTAAGTTCTGCCTGTGAAGCCCAGTTCAAATTGCTTACTTTGTCTGAGCCTCAGGTTCCTCATCTCTACAATGGTAATGCCGCTCGCTTCACAAGCAGCTGTGAGGATGAAATCAGAATCAACATGCAATAGATTGGGCCGGTGAGGTAACATATTCAGAGTGGAGAAGCCGTTGGCCCAAAGTCACACAGTGAAGTGAGTGGCAGAATGAGGACTCGGTCCGGTGGTGGACTCATGGTCCAGCCCTCATTTTGCTCGATGAGCCTGCTGTGGCCACAACACAGAGCTCTTCCGAGGGCCAACTGACATTCTTGGAGGCTCAGCGGGCTGGGTGCCCCTCACTCACCTGGTCCAGCCTCTGTTGCCGCCTCCGCAGTTCCTGCTCAAAAGGGCACTGTAGCCGCTTGGCCTCCAGCTCCTCCTTCTTCTTCTTGATGAGCTGGTTCCGCCTGCGGTGCTCTAGGACACGCTGCAGCTCCGGCTTGCTATCTACGCCCAGGCCCCTGGGGTGGGGGGAGCCGTCAGGAGACCCCAACTCCCCCGTCCCATCCTCAGGGCTGCACCCAACAGCGACACCAACCTGCGCCATCATCTCATGCAACCCTCCTGGCAGCCACGGGGAGGAGCCCTTAGCGTCCCGTTATACAGAGAAGGGAAGTGAGGCTCCTAGGACTTCAGAGGGGTCCCAGTCACAGCTACAGAGGGGCTGAATGAGGGTTTCCTCCAGGCCTGCCTGACTGCAGAGGCCAGGTTTTATGTTACTTCGTGCGATTTGCTTAGGATACGTTTCTATAGGTGGGACTGTTGGGTCAGACTCTTTTCAAAGGTTTTGGACACATTTTCATCTGCTCCATAGAAAAGGTTATGCCAACAGTGTACAAGGACATTGATTTCTCCCACCATCACCATCCAATCCTTTTGTATTTGAGAGTCTGGTAGGCAAGAAATAATAACTGGTTTTCATTTTTCTTTGAATATTAGTCACATCAAATAGTCTTTGAGAGGTTTACCCGTTATTTGTATCTCCTCTTTTGTCAACTAACTATACCCATCTTTTATTCACTTTTTTCCTTATGGAATTACAAGGGCTATGTATATATTAATTTTTGTCCATTATTTATATTGCAATTATTTCCCCTAATTTGTCTTTAGGCTTTTTAAAAAAATGTAGTGATGACTATAAAAGGGAACCAGAGAAATACTCGTGACACACTAAGAAGGAAACAAACAAAGAACAGTAATGATATAAAATATTGTCTAGCCCTGGCTGGAGTGGCTCAGTGGATTGAATGCTGGCCTGTGAATCAAAGGGTTACTGGTCCAATTCCCAGTCAGGGAACATGCCTGGATTGTGGGCCAGGTCTGCCCCTTCCCCTAAAATTAAAAAAATAAAATCTTAAAAATATATATTGTCTGCTGGGAGGTCCTTTGCACAGATAGCTAGCTGAAATCAAGAATGACAATCACAGCCCGTGCCGATACTAGAAGTGGTCAGGAGAGGGAGCTATGCAGGCGCCTTCCTTCTGGCACTGGTGAGCGGTGACTATTTTCCAGGCTCCAGAGTGGACAGAGGCCAGGCTCCCCTCTCCACCAGTCCACTCCCCTTAATTGCTGACTTCTAGCACTACCATCTCAGGCCTGCCTCTCTCATTGCACACTGCACCCCTCCCTGCTCCACTCTTGCTCCCTCCAGGATTGTGACACTCCTGTTTGAGACCCTTCCAGGACCACATGGTTTCTCTGGCCTACCTCACAATCAATGCTCCGGCCACACTGAGATCTGGTGCTTCCTGTCCATTTGCACATGCTCGTCTTTCTGCTGGGAACATACCCCATCAAAGCACCTATCATATCTGTTAGGTCAGAAACATTCCTTCTGTACCCCCAGGGTCTGGAACAGTGCCTGGCACATAGTAGGTGTTCAGTAAATATATGTGGCAGTCAGACACAAAGTGGGTAGCTTTTGGACCATCACATTTTCCGTTGGTGACCATGTGGGGTACCCCTAGCCTTCCTCAAGCTCCCAGGAGTCCCAGGATTATCACCAGGCCTGCCTTCCATGGGGGCACCTCCTCTAACCCCAGCAGGCCTAAAGGGGTGCTTGCCAGGCTAAGGCCACTGAGTTTCATTCCCACCTTCTGTGGTTCATGAGTAGCTCTCGGTGCAGCTCCTGGTGGCTCCGGGAGGCCTTCACAGGGTTCAGCAGCTTCTTGGGCTTGATGAGCTCTGGGTTCCACTCCCTGTACTCAGGCCGGGCCATCAGCCCACCAATCTCTGCCCGCTCCCTCTGGATCTCCGAGTACATGGAGGCTGTAGAGATAGGCAGAGGTGTTGGTCAGAGTTGGTCACTATCTTACCAATCCCTGTAGGCACAGTAGAAGGGCAAGGGTTTTGGAGTTAGATGGCCACCTGCTACTATGCAGCCGTGGGCAGACTAGCTAACTTTCTGAGCCTTGGTTTCCTCAATTGTGAGATGGAGACAATTGAACTTGTGCACAGGGTTGTAGTAAGGACTGGAGATGATGTTTGTAAAGTGGGGTATAGAGGTAAAGTGCTACTGAGTCACAAAGTATGGGTGACATGTGCAAATGTTTTTGGCTTGACTTAAACAAAAACAAAAAACAATTGCCCTCTTTTGAAAAGGATTCCACGTGAGTCTGTTTTTCAATGAGCTCAAAAAAAGAAAAGATAGTTAAAAGGAGCAATATGTACTTATTGAAGATAATTTGAGTAAATGCTGTAATTAAAAGAAAATATTGCTCCTTATTGTTCAACTTTCCTATCCATAACTCCAAATTCCTCCATGGGGCTCTCCAGTGTTTCTTTTTCTTCCAACCAGAGAGGGGAGAGTTTAAAATTCCAAGACCACTATGTCTCTAATTACAATGGGAAGGTTGTCATCTTTAATGCAGATGTCTGGCTTCTTGATGGCCTCACACCTACCATACACGGTTGAAATTTGTCAATTTACTTGAAATTCAGACTCCCTCCTCTACAAGCTGGCTACATCTCCTTGAAGTACTCAAAAGCAAGTGCAGAGAGGGAAAGAGATAGATATTTCTTTTAAAATGTTTCAGGAAGGTGGCACAGCCTGGCCATTAGCTACGTCTAGTAATTAGAGTGGAAATGTGTGGTTCTGCCTCCTTCAAGTGCCATTCCTGCTTGTCTGAGGTTTAGACTCTCCTATATGCTAGGTGCTGGCAGTGTCAGGTCTGGTGTGTAGTAGACACACAATTAATATTTGTTGGTAATTGATAATAGAAGCTTTGAGGTTGTACAGGTGAGGAAACCAAGGCTCACAGAGGTTGGTTTTGGGGAACCAGTGCCTTAAGGTATTTGGTTTCCATGAGGCAACTGAAGGTGTGTGTCCCCACTTCACACACAAGGGTCAGTCCCCACTCTTGAAGACCACCATGTTGCCTTTGGACAGACCTTCACTCACCCCATCTTCCCCCAACTTGGGAAGAGAATAAAAACCACTCTCTGCCTGACTGGGGGTCTCTAGGTAAACAGGAGTTCTCCAAGTAAACTAGACAGGGATGATGGAAGTGGGTAATAGCTCAGTTGGGTTGGAAGCAGTGGAGGGCTTGCTGGGTGACATGTCAGGGAATGCAGGATCGAAGGGAAGCCTATGCTTGGCAAGTGGTGGCACGTCAGACACACGGTTGGCATTTCTATTATTACCCACTGCTGGCACTTCAGGAGGATTACAGAGAGACCGCATTTGTAAAAGTGCTGTGTCAACTGGAAAAAGTGCTAATTATTACAAGATATTTTCCCCATAGCCAGATTAAGTGTCAGAGCATAGAGGCAGAAGTGCTAAATTTTGTTTTCTCAAATTCACATTTTCAGGACAGTTTCTAAAATGAGAATTCTAACGAATTTCCTTTTTTTCTTGCTTTCATTAAGCTGTTTATTTTCAGGTTATAGCCTTCTTAATTTTTTGGTCCTTAAAAATGATTGTGGTAGCATTTAGGAGTTAGTTAAAACGGATATTTGACAAAATAAACAGTTGGCTATAGCAATTCCCTCCTTGTTTAGAAATGTGAATATTTTCTTAGTCTTTGGGATTAATTTGTCTGGGAGTCAATGCATTAGAATACCCTAATTCGAATTTTAGTTTTGGGA